>JAPYMA010000388.1:0-227091 GCA_035041965.1 Anisakis pegreffii
CGTTAAAACCTATCGTACTCTCAGCTTTTTCCATTAACATATCAATTTCTTCACACCAGTAGGTCGAGCAGAATCTGTGCGTTCAGAAAAATATATATCTTGTCGGGTGATTCTGCTTACTTGAGGAGCTATAGCTATTTTATTAAAGCTATCTCATATAACGCTGAGTTACTCATTCATATGCATATGATCACTGTAGATCAATTGATGGTATACATTACGATCGAAATATAGGTTTGATACATTCAAGCCTACGGTATTCTCAGGTTTGCCCGGTAACATAGTGATGTGTGTACATCACTCGATCGAGCAGGATCTCGCATTTCTAAAAACGGAAAACTTGCTGGAAAATTCTGCCCCTGCAAGGAGATATAGCTATTTTCCTGATGCTATAGGGGCTAGCTCGTTAAAACCTATCGTACTCTCAGCTTTTTCCATTAACATATCAATTTCTTCACACCAGTAGGTCGAGCAGAATCTGTGCGTTCAGAAAAATATATATCTTGTCGGGTGATTCTGCTTACTTGAGGAGCTATAGCTATTTTATTAAAGCTATCTCATATAACGCTGAGTTACTCATTCATATGCATATGATCACTGTAGATCAATTGATGGTATACATTACGATCGAAATATAGGTTTGATACATTCAAGCCTACGGTATTCTCAGGTTTGCCCGGTAACATAGTGATGTGTGTACATCACTCGATCGAGCAGGATCTCGCATTTCTAAAAACGGAAAACTTGCTGGAAAATTCTGCCCCTGCAAGGAGATATAGCTATTTTCCTGATGCTATAGGGGCTAGCTCGTTAAAACCTATCGTACTCTCAGCTTTTTCCATTAACATATCAATTTCTTCACACCAGTAGGTCGAGCAGAATCTGTGCGTTCAGAAAAATATATATCTTGTCGGGTGATTCTGCTTACTTGAGGAGCTATAGCTATTTTATTAAAGCTATCTCATATAACGCTGAGTTACTCATTCATATGCATATGATCACTGTAGATCAATTGATGGTATACATTACGATCGAAATATAGGTTTGATACATTCAAGCCTACGGTATTCTCAGGTTTGCCCGGTAACATAGTGATGTGTGTACATCACTCGATCGAGCAGGATCTCGCATTTCTAAAAACGGAAAACTTGCTGGAAAATTCTGCCCCTGCAAGGAGATATAGCTATTTTCCTGATGCTATAGGGGCTAGCTCGTTAAAACCTATCGTACTCTCAGCTTTTTCCATTAACATATCAATTTCTTCACACCAGTAGGTCGAGCAGAATCTGTGCGTTCAGAAAAATATATATCTTGTCGGGTGATTCTGCTTACTTGAGGAGCTATAGCTATTTTATTAAAGCTATCTCATATAACGCTGAGTTACTCATTCATATGCATATGATCACTGTAGATCAATTGATGGTATACATTACGATCGAAATATAGGTTTGATACATTCAAGCCTACGGTATTCTCAGGTTTGCCCGGTAACATAGTGATGTGTGTACATCACTCGATCGAGCAGGATCTCGCATTTCTAAAAACGGAAAACTTGCTGGAAAATTCTGCCCCTGCAAGGAGATATAGCTATTTTCCTGATGCTATAGGGGCTAGCTCGTTAAAACCTATCGTACTCTCAGCTTTTTCCATTAACATATCAATTTCTTCACACCAGTAGGTCGAGCAGAATCTGTGCGTTCAGAAAAATATATATCTTGTCGGGTGATTCTGCTTACTTGAGGAGCTATAGCTATTTTATTAAAGCTATCTCATATAACGCTGAGTTACTCATTCATATGCATATGATCACTGTAGATCAATTGATGGTATACATTACGATCGAAATATAGGTTTGATACATTCAAGCCTACGGTATTCTCAGGTTTGCCCGGTAACATAGTGATGTGTGTACATCACTCGATCGAGCAGGATCTCGCATTTCTAAAAACGGAAAAGTTGCGAGTAAATTCTGCCTCTGCAAGGAGATATGGCTATTTTCCTGATGCTATAGGAGTTAGCTCGTTGAAACCTACCGCACTCTCAGCTTTGGCCAGTAACATATCAACTTCTTCACACCAGTAGGTCGAGCAGAATCTGTGCGTTCAGAAAAATATATATCTTGTCGGGCGATTTTGCTTCCTTGAGGGGCTATAGCTATTTTATTAAAGCTATCTCATATAACGCTGAGTTACTCATTCGTATGCATATGATCACTGTAGATCAATTGATGGTATACGTTACGATCGAAATATAGGTTTGATACATTCAAGCCTACCGTCTCCTCAGGTTTGCCCGGTAATATAGTGTTTTGTGTACATGATTCAATCGAGCAGAATCTCGTATTTCTAAAAATGGAAAACCTGCTGGAAATTTCTGCCTCTGCAAGGAGATATAGCAATTTTTCTGATGCTGTAGGGGTAAGCTCGCTAATACCTACCGTACTCTCAGCTTTGTCCAATATCAGTTTCTTCATACCCATAGATCGAGCAGAATCTGTGCGTTCAGAAAAATATAAATCTTGTCGGGCGATTTTGTTTCCTTGAGGAGATTTTGTTTCCTTGAGGAGCTATAGCTATTTTATTAAAGCTATCTCATATGACGCTGAGCTACTCATTCATATGCATTTGATCACTATAAATCAATTGATGATATATATTACTATGGAAATATAGGTTTGATACGTTCAGGCCTACCGTCTCCTCAGGTTTGCCCGGTAATATAGTGTTTTGTGTACATGATTCAATCGAGCAGAATCTCGTATTTATACAAATGAAAAACCTGCTGGAAATTTCTGCCTCTGCAAGGAGATATAGCAATTTTTCTGATACTGTAGGGGTTAGCTCGCTAAAACCTACCGTACTCTCAGCTTCGTCCAATATCAGTTTCTTCACACCCATAGATCGAGCAGAATCTGGGCGTTCAGAAAAATATATATCTTGTCGGGTGATTTTTCATACTTGAGGAGCTATAGCTATTTTATTAAAGGTATCTCAACTAGCGCTCAGGTGCTCATTGATATGCATTTGATCATTTGATCACATTAGTAGTGTCTAAGGGCTTGCTTAACTACGGTAAATAGCCACGCTCACAAATTACGGTAACACGCCACGCCCACGTTTTTGGCGTGCTAACATGATTTGTGGTCATCTCTAGTTACTGTAGCTAAGCAAGTCCTTAGGTACTACTCCGATGTTACCTCGTATTCACCTTTAAGGAGAGATCCTCTAGTTCAAGAGAAGTTCACTTATTGTCGGATGAAGACTTCAATTTTTCAAGATGCATTCACGTATATGAACCTCACCGTAATCTGTGGAAGGGTGGCACGTCGCATCACGAACGTCACGTCACATTCAAACATTTCGTATCCTCAAATCTTATCAGCATCGTTATATTCTAGCGCACGCCTCTTATGGACGAAGAATTGTGCTTTGACGAAAGCTCAGCTAAGCCTTCTGTGAGAATCACACCTTCATCTGCATGATAACCCCAATATTGAACATCTACATATTATGTTCAGATAATGTCTCATCAGTATTTCTCAATATTAGAATAATTTGTCACATTGATCTTATAAAAGATAACTCCTGGCTCATTAAAAATGTGAATGTTATCAGGAGAAGGCATTAACTTCCTGTGGTGCAGCTTTTGTATTGATCACACATTAATCGACGGGATCGTAATATGTGGATGAGCATCATACGGCTCATATTCAAGCAATCCATACGCACAGATGTTGTCAGCATTCTAAAATTCAACCGCACTCATCTCACTGTAGAACATTTCCGATTCAGCAGAAGTATATTTCCTTGTCGAAAAGTGATATTCATTGTCGGACGAAAAATTCATTGCTACTGACAGTTTCTGCCCAAAAGTTTTTTGACCATGTCATCGATTTCTTGATTTTCTCATGAATCCTATTCGATATATAATTACTTTCAGAGGAGGGTGAGATGAAAAAAATTGCGATCGTATGGATTACTACATGGAGGATTGGCGGCGTGATATACGGACAAAGGTGGGATAACGAGAGTGAGAGCTTGAGAACTGTTGTGGTATGAGGACGATCGTCATTCTCTCGTCTAAAAAAATTGAGAAGATTACAGTCAAAAATTGAGACGATTACATTTTTTCGAAAGTATTCTATGATGTGCACGAAACGACAGCTTATTCATGAAGTATTTATTCGACATCTCCAAAACATGATATATGCATCAACATAACACTTATATGGTTTCACAATCTCAATCAGAAGAAAATGTGAAGGAAAACAAGTAAATCACTTCGAATTGATCATAGTACTAGAAGTAATGTTAAGGTTAACATTCGAAACTGAGTGGTACACCTTGAGAAAAATAAGGATGAATTTCATGTGCTCGAATAATCGTTTTGTGGTGTGGCAACTCATTCTGCACACATCAGTTCTGTTGTAAATCCGAACATAACGTGAATGCATGGGTGAAGAAATGAATGGAGTGAAGATTCTGAAGATATATATGAATGAGAGTGAATCAGTGATACATCTGAAGTGAATGAGAAAAGTACATAAACATCATGGAACTGTAATGTAAACAGCAAAGTTAGAAATGATGGCAATGAGACATCACAGACATTAAACGTAAAAACTGATGATGGAATCGGTGGGGTGAATAGAGTACAGAAGAATAGCTTTTGCTGGAAGCAGCTATTGAGAAGGCGTGCACGCTTTCCATGCTCCTATGTACAGCTTTCCTTCAACAGTCTATCAATGAATCCTATGTCTGATTTCCATGCTCTCTCATCATTCTCATTCCTAAAATAACTTACTGCATTACAATTCCATTGTGTGGTCATAGTTTTCTCATTCACTTCGGCCGCATCATTGACTCACTCTCACTCATGATTCTCCGAAGAATGTGAATTATATCTATTTCTCAATTGTGCAGTTTTAGTTTACTTTGCTTTTCAATGCAAATGAAATAGAAAGAGCGATTTGGCAAAACACGACCAACTCACCATCAGATAATGACATCACCTTTTTGAACAGATGCTATGAAATATCGTTATATATCCGTTTTATCAGTTGAATTTTCTAATTATCTGACCAGACTAAGATGGTTTAATCCTGTTCTTTAGTTGATAATCAATTTTGCGATTTTCATGCCCGTTTTCGTTAGATATTTGATACCCAAACCACAATGCTCGTGTACGTGTTCATAATGATTATGGAATACTTTATAGTTGAATCAGTCGTGATTTTTGGTATTATCAGATAATATCCGTAATCTCTCTGAGGTGAACGATACTTTTAGCTCGTTTCCACTGATAACCTTGCAGTTGAAAACCATTAGTTATTTTTCTTTGTTGAAAAATTAACTCACTTCTGCGTATTCGACAGAAAATTTTGATGTAATGATATTACTGAAATAATTCTAAGTGTTGTTCGTCGCTGACATTCCTTCTGATCTTTCGTTCGTTGCTTTACATTATCCTCACAATCAGCATTCAGTTGCAAACATCAACACTGTTTTATTCGTGTTGGATAATGATTACGGGCAGTCAATAAAATTATAGATTGAGATGCTTTGATGTGAAAAGATATGTGATGCCATTCATTCGCTTTAACTCAGCCACGAGGGGTCTATGGCCCTTAGTGCCGGTCCCAAGCCCGGATAAATGAGGAGGGTTGCGTCAGGGGATGGCAACCCGGCGTAAAAGTGGTATTGCCGAAACGAATGACAAGACGCAGCTGAAGAACCTGAGGACGGCGAATGGCATCCCACCGATGCGTCATGGCGATCAACCGAGGTCTTCCATCAGGTCAACTTCTAGCCTTTGATTTTTGTTCATTTAATTTTGTGGGGTTTTTTGCAATATTTGCGTATCTATTCCACACCCCTCCCCCTCCCTCGTTAGGTGAAAATTGAGAACGTCCATAAGAGTAGATGAAACTGTTAGCGAATGTTTTTACTGCATATTTTTCCATTGTTGATTGAAGGCGGTCTTCAACTCCTCAAAGCAGCATCACGTTGAGACTTAGTATGTCAGGACGTTGTAGGCTTACTTGGTCATAAACAAGAATATCTTGTCTACTTTGCATTTGCCTGAAAGGACTTGTGTAGGTAAGCCCTTCGCTGAGATGTAAACGCTCGAATGTGGTGACTTTTGGTGGCAGAAATATTGCGTTTTTAAAAAATGAGTTGTAGGAGATAGTGCACCCAGTATAGATAGTAGCCATACTGGCATGACAAAAAAAACCGTTTTCCTTATGATTAAATTCAGCTTCTTGAACGTAGGGTATGAATCGCCTTATGAGCTTAGCGGTAGGTCTGGAAAGTTCGCCTGGACCATTCACCCGAAGAATCGAGTCGCTAGGTGGTGACTCGAAGAACGTCATCCTTGTGATACTGTTTAGTGACAGCTGAATTGAGTTGAAAGCGATATTATGTGTGCAGTCAATGGTCACTTTTAAAAAGCATATTTTGGTTGCATGGGTGATCCCAACCCGTCGAGCTGCCAATAAGAGGGGCTAGGTTTAGGTAAACGCGACAGGCGTTCCCCGCCTACCGGTAGTCTCGACGAATCGGGGAGAAATGCCTCAAAATATGTTGATGATGCTTACCCAGGTATCGTCATCATTCATCTTCGAAACAAAATAGGGCGTTCCCGGCCCGGGAAAGGCGCCGATTTGACCGGGGATAGGGAATTGCGCGTAAGTTGGCCTGAGTAGTGCCTTCGGGCATTTGCTCAGGTAACGAGGGTTCCCGGACTCACTGTGCGCACTTTCTCTTAACAGGGGGAATTGTAATTGGGTTGACCATTGGCTGGCACATATGAAATCGTTTCACTCAGTTCAGTGTTGCTAAATGCGTTATAAGGAGAAATCTCTCAGGTGTTTGTGGTTACTCGCCGAAGCTTATCTATTAGCTAGATTCATGATGGCATTCATACAATTCTAGTGATACATCCTTATTCCCCTTGCCAGTGTAGTTATTATCCATCATTAGTGCATTTTTCAATTGCAATTCATTGTTTCAAGAAAACTGAAATGAAAGTCATAGGTCACCGCCTCTGCCTTCAACAGTTGACTGTGTTCGAAAAATTACATTTCAGATTGAGGGTGAACTGGATAGCATCAATGGATCTTAGGGGTAAACATTCGACTCATTTCTAAAATGCTACCATAAGGTCGTGGGGAAATTTTTTTAGTTAGTGGAACAGCTTTTTTTGAAATTTTGCTATCATACATCATATCATGTAAGAACAGAAATAATTGCATTGTTGGCCTGGATGAAATGATCCTCAATTGCTTTGGTTGTCTACAATTATAATGTTAAATTTCATTGATCTCGTTGGACCGAAGTTTTCAATCATGGATCAGATCTGTCAACCTCAAAATCGGTCAAAAATCAACAATCAAGAATCGAACAAAACTACAATATCGAAGTATCGAGTATTATCAATATCGAAAGTGACGAACAAATTTCAAGTATGAAATGAAGACAACAAATATCGAGTATCGAGTCGTCTGTGACCGTTTCAGTCTTCGTAATATCTACTCACTCAGACGAAGTCATGTTGCTTCCATCGTCAAACGGTCGTGTTTATTTCATATTCATTCATTTGTTTCATTACCCGATATTGAAACTCTGTTTGAGCGCAGATATCACTGCCAGCAGAAGAAGGAAAGAAAAAGAGAAATTCTCAGATTCCGTTTTTTTTTTATTCCGTAACACCTGCATACTTTGGATGCGTCATAGCTTATGGCTAGTTCTAGCGTCGTACGTTTTCGCACGATAGATTGGAGTTCGATTTTCACTTTTGGTTTAAGTTGGGAATGATTTTGCAGCGAATTTGAATTGAGATTGCTAATTTTTATCATTTTTATATCTATTTTTTTATAGTGCGAAAATCTTTCTGTGTCAGAGTTTGTTTTAGGTGAAAATTGTGGAATTCAAATGGTTGGAAAGGGAGAAAGATTGTATTTTTTTCCGAATGCATGCTTGTCTATACTGTAGGAAATCTTATTAGTAAGTGGTTCATAGCCTAGTGGTAGTGCTATATGCTTCTGCGCGGCAGGCCAGGGTTCATATTCTGATGTTGAGGCTTTGTGGTTTTTTGTTTTGAATTTTATTTGAGACATAGCTGTGCACTTTCGAAGTGTAGAGGTAATAGTCTGCTGTCATTGTTAAAATCTTGAATATTAGAAAAAGAGGAGGGAATGAGAGAGTTGGCAATTTTTTTCGAATCTATGTTTGTCTATTTCGTAGCAAACAAGTGTGTCATGAGTGTCATAGCGCAGTGGTAGTGTGATGCGTTTTCTCACGAAGTGTTGGGGTTGGAACCGTGGTTTTGAAATTTTCGGCTTTTGGCACTTTTGACATTCCTGTTAATTTGTTGTACAAACAGTTGCTTTAATTTCAGATTTTGCTAACAAACTCAATAAAAGAATAAGGGTAATTACATTGTTGTTTTGAATGAAATGATCCTCAGTTGCTTTGGCTTTGGTTGTATACAATTATAATGTTAAATTTCATTGATTCTGTTGGACGGAAGTTCCCAAACACCGATCTGTTCAGTCAATCTCAACATCGATCGAGCTAAACTACAGTATCGAATATTATCAGTATCAAAAATTACGATCAAAAGTTGAGTATGGAATGAAAATAACAACTCAATATCAAGTATGGAGTCATCTGTGGTCGTTTCAATTATCATAATATCAAGTCACTGGGACGAAGTTGTGCTGCTCTCGTCATCAAACGGTCACGTTTATTTCATTTTCATCCGTTTGTTTCCTTGCCCGATAGTGAAATTCTGTTGAATGCATTTTTGGAAACAAAACACTACTGACAGAAGAAGGAAAGAAAAAGAGAAATTTTTAGGATTCCGTTTTTTTATATTTCGTAATACCTGCTTAGGTGTTGCTAATGCTAGCGTCGAACGTTTATACACGATAAATTGAAGTTCAAATTTCACTTTTGGTTTAAGTGCAGAATAATTTTGCAACGCTATTGACTTGAGATTGCTAATTTCAATCACTTTTAAATCTTTTTTATAATGCGAAATTCTTCCTGTGTCTGAATTTGTTTTAGGTAAAAACTGTGTAATTCAAATGCTAGGGTAAGAGGAAGCATGACAGTTTTTTTCCGAATGCGTGCTTGTCTGTTCTGTAGCAAATTGCATTAGAAAGTGATTCACAGCGTAGCGGTAGTGTTATGTGCTTCTGCACGGCGAGCTAGAGTTCACATCCTCATATGGAACTTTATGAATTTTTTTTGAATTTAATTTGAGACATAGGCTCACGTTTTCGAAACCCTATAGTTGATCTGTATAAGTAATAGTCTGCTATCATTCATAAAACCATGGATATTAGAAAGAGGAGAAGGGAAGGAGAGAGTTGCCAATTTTTTCGAAACCATGCCTGTCTATTTCGTTACAAATGAATATAGCAGGCGTGTTATGGCGCAGTGGTAATGCGAAGCAGTTGCTCATGGAAGGTAGGGGTTCGGAGTTTGGTTTTGAAGCTTTTGGCACTTTTGACATTCTTGTTAATTCGATGTACAGGCAGTGAATTAAATTCAAATTTTTGCTATCAAATGCATTAAAAGAATAAGAATAATTACATTATTGTCCTGAATGAATTGAATTTTAGTTGCTTTGATTATCTGCATTCATAATGTTAAATTTCATTGTTCCATCGCTTCGATCAACGTCAACATAAATCCGGAAAATTATATGGAGCATCGAATTATATTAATCATTCTATCAACCAGTCATCGAGCTACATTAATTATTGTTTCAATCGTTCATGGAGTTGTATCCACTATATCGATGTTGTACCAATCAAATATCGAGTCATATATAATATGTGTATATATATATATATATATATATATATATATATATATATATATATATATATATATATATATATATATATATATATATATATATCAATCAGTCGTCGAGTTATATTTATTATTGTATCAAGCAATCATCAAGTTGTATTAGTTATAACAAAATTACATCAGTCAAACATCGAGCATCGAATAATGGATCTCGGACGGTTAAATTATTGCAATATGAAGTTACCGATAACGAACATCCGCTGCTTCCGCCGTCGAATGGTAATGTTTATTTCGTTTTCATTCATTCGATTTTTTATCCGGTCTGTTAAATGTCAGTTAAATGCAATTTTTTGTGAAAATTGTGAGATTGAGAGGAGAACTAAAGTTATTTTTGACTTTAAGATTGCCAGGTTTTATTCATTTTTGTTTTTGCATTTTTCCATAGAGGTGTTTAGAACGCACGGAATTCATTTTTAGTGGAATAAAGATGTGGAATTGGGACAAGAGGGGAGTTAGAAGGATGGCATTTTTTCAGAATCCATCTTTGTGTATTTCATAACAAATGTGTGTTGCAGGTGCGTCATAGCCCAGTGGTAGTGGCGTTGGATTCCATGCGGCGGGAAGAGGTTCGAGTACCACTTTTGAAACTTTTCATATTTTGTTTCTGAATTCAATTGCGGATTTGGTTTTTGGTTTTTACAGTCTTCCAGGTATCATGTGGTGCAATAATGTGCCATCCTAGGCGTTGTTGCGAAAATTAGAAAAAATGGAAGGGGGTCGGAAGGCTGGCAGTTTTACCGAATCCATCTTTGCGTATTTCATAAGAGGTGGTAATTTAAGGTGCATTGTGGCCGAGTGGTAGTCGCCCGGGTTTTCGGATTGAAAGCGAAGGTTCGAAGCTTGATTTTGAAACTTTTGATATTTTTTGTGAATTTTTTTTTCGATTTGGCTGTAGGTTTCTAGAGTCATAGGTGTTTTCTATGTTATAACAATATGCCGTACTTGGCACTAATGCGAAAATTGGAAAAAATGGAAGTAGAGAGAAAGGTTGGCAATTTTCTTTCGAATGCATGTTTGTTTATTTCATAGCAAACGGCACTGTTGAGTGCGTCGTGGCATAGTAGTGGTGGTTCGTGTTTTCGCATTGAGAGCTAGAGTTTGGACCACGTTTTTGAATTTTAGACATTTTGTTCCTGAATTATGTTTCATGCAGAATCCGTCTTTGCATGTTCCATAACAAACGGTTATTACAGGTGCGGAAAAGTTGAACATGTGATTTGTTTATTTGTTTATTTTGTCGTATTTGAATTGTATTCGTTTCTTTTTTTGAATTATGTTCGTTTTTTTTTCATTTGTATTCGCCCAGTTGTGTATTTGAATAATTATTTGTATATTTGTATTTGAATAAATAAATATTTTTATTTGAATAAATAATTTTTTACTTATTTGAATAAATGTTTGAATAAATATTTGAGTCCACTTAAATATTTGAATAAATCAATGGACTGTTGTTCCATTGGAACATCCATGAACAGTTCGAAAATTTAAGCTCAAAATTCAAACAACTTCAAATTCGCAACGAAGCTTGGAGGTTGAAAAATTTTTCAGTTCGAGATCGAAATTCGAAATTTTGAAGGAATATGAAAATTGACATCAAATTCGAACGAAAAACGCTGATCATATTGCTAATACTGGAGTACACATTGCTCATTTTTGTGCTTCCTGAAAACATAAAATTCCTCAAATTAATAGCGACGGTTCTTTGTCTTCCATTTGTTAACAAAATGAGGCCCTGAAGTTGAGACAAGCGATGAACGCTCAGAATGTTTATGTTGGATGTTATTTTCGAACCAATACTTTTTACCAGTATCTATTTTGCGATTTAATAAAGAACAGCTCCAGAATTAGCATAGTAAGATTTGCATCTTGATATTCAACTACTCTCAGAACTGCGGCTCAATTTTTCAACCTTATCTTACCTGTTAAAACGAGAAATGGACGCAAGTGGCGCTATCACAACAGCTAATCGTACGCCTAAACCTGTTCGATATCATTTCAATTGTTATGCAATAAGATGAGCACGGTCAACATTAAAAAAACATGTACAAATATAAATATATGCAGAACTGGTGGCATGTTGAGGAAGCAAACAACTTAAATCACAACAGATTCGTCAACATATTCGGTGCAGAACCAGTGTCGTGGTATAACAGAATCGACGAAAAAATTCGTTGATATCGGAGAGCATCTCAGTCTGACATACCATTCTTGACACTAAAATGAAATGAACATTCCGGTGCCAATTAACAAATTCCTGAACAACGCTATAACATCGCTATAGCATAGCGAGATTTGCATCTTGGTATTCAGCTCTTCTCAGAGCTGCGACTAAATTTTTGTGTCTTGTATTGTTATCCATCCGTTCACTTTGCGCTACCAGCACCAGTACGCAGAGTTCAGTTGGGCTGCTAACACCTTCTTAGGAAAAATTCATTTAGGAAAAATTCATTGAATTATTGACCAGCTATAACGAAATCAGCAAGAAGTTAGGTTCAGCTGTACTGATCAACCGAAGATTCGCTATTTCATGTCGTTGATTTCTAAAATGAGGATGCTCATAACGCTATAAGAATGAAATTGTTCATTGTCACTATTCGTTGAACGATTCTTTTTCCAACGTCTCATCTATTGATATAATCAGCGATTGCTGATTGTCGCTATCATTGACACTTGTTCTCGCCACAACAAAACAAATTTCGTGTCGTTGCAATAAACGCTACAGCCGGTTTTCATGATTCGTCATTCAAAAAACTTGCAATAAAAATGCTGATGACTAATATTTTATACGTCTGAATCATACTGATCAGATTTCAGTTCATCAATGAAGTGTATAAAATAGGCGAATCGTTGCGATCAAGCAGCATCATTTGCGTCTGCTTCCTGCTCCGTATTGCCCTCACCCGAACCTGAACAGAGATGTTCTCTATCCAACGAATAATTCTAGTTGTGTGTATTTTCTGCCTAATCGCACAACCATCCGAATGCAGTTGGTTGAGTAAAACATATAAGAAATTGGAAAACTCTGCAAAAAAACGAATTGCTGAAGGTGAAGATTATGTTAATATCTTTGTATGATATGTTCTGAGTGAATAAGCCTAATGAATGTGCTGTAATATATTCCAGTCCTTACAAAACTCTTCTGTTGAATGCTCGTTCCAAATGTCTTCATGAAGTTCAGTTTTCAGGTATTGCCATAGCCTTACGAGGTGGTCCACGATATCGTCGTCATATTGGTGATGCTGTTTATGGAGACATTCTTCCAACAAGAGATTATTTGACTGAATTGGAGATTCCAAATTTTGGAGATCTTGAAATATAAGATGAATAATTCTTGACTTGACAGAACATCCAGCAGGTTCACCTGCTTATCATATATGTACAATATTCTTTTATCATGCCCGCTGAATTCATCAGATCAGTCACAAATTATCATGTTTGTAACTTTGTCTTCTTGCAATTATCAATATTCACTACAAATGCACTTAATTGTACTTTAAAAATTCGTGTGAACAAGAGTAAATCTATGCTTTATAACGATTCGTGTTTTTCAATTTATTCCAAGTAAACCCACTTTGATGGATATGATGATTGCTTATCAAAATGAAACACTGCATCGCGATTGATGCTGAATACCACAACTGAGTGAGCGATTTTTGGAACGAAGCGATTTTGACAGGGAGGACGGGCAGAGGATTCGCATCTTTCCAAGGTTTAAATGCTCGTAATTGTCACGGTATTTTGCTCGATGGCGTTCTTTGAGTGTGCGGCAAGTCACCATTGTACACTCAAACGGTCTAAGTGGCAGCAGTTTCCTCCGTCTGACAATCTGGCACTTCTTAGCGACGTATCAAAAGGTGATCAAGGATTTCGATCACTGATCAAGAGACTCGCTGTTGTGAATTCATCGACAACATTAGAAAAATCAGTTTCTTATGATCAAGCGAGTAGTCTGCGAACATTAATTGGATAGTTGCAAAAAATTATCAGAATTGAATTCAGTAAGCACTGATTTGTCAGCCTTCTTAATTCCACTGGCACGCACGAATTCCCCCACCATTCCCTCCCTCTATTCTTCTAGAGGAGGGAATATTCTGAAAACCACTGCTTTCTCTGACTGCAAGTGATTCAATGGCCCGTATGGAGAGAATTTGGGAGTCCTGGGAAGGAGGATGGGTATTGCAGAGGTGACCACATCATTTTTGATAGATGGTTTTTAGCTTGGTTGAGTAAAGCATATAAAAAATTGGAAAACTCGTACGCTTAATCGTACATCTAAACCTGTCCGATATCATTTCGATTGTTATGCAATAAGATGAGCACGGTCAACATTAAAAAAACATGTACAAATATAAATATATGCAGAACTGGTGGCATGTTGAGGAAGCAAACAACTTAAAACACAACAGATTCGTCAACATATTCGGTACAGAACCAGTGTCGTGGTATAACGGAATCGATGAAAAAATTCGTTGATATCGGAGAGCATCTTAGTCTGGCATACCATTCTTGACTGTAAAATGAAATGAACATTCCGGTGCCAATTAACAAATTCGTGAACATCGCTATATTCCATGCACTTGCATTTTTGATGAACGTCGATACCCAATAAAATATTCCTGAAGTTATGCAATCAATGATACTTCGAGAAGATATGCTGCGTCTGTATAGCATCTAAATCGCCAGTGCATATGCTCTATAGATACTCATCTAAATGTCGCCAGTCAACACTTCAGCGTTTACTGTTACAGGCCGATCGAAAACATGGAATCTTCAAAATTTTACGTGGAATATGGAGTGATCATCAACAATGAAACGAACTCGCAAAAAATTACCTCCAAAAATGAAATACAAGACGAACATGACCGGATAAAAGAACTGTAGTGCTACACCAAACCAATATTCGTGAAATGCGGCAGACAAGAAGAAGACCGCAGTTTGTGATATCTTTAATCCTCTCTTACCACCGATCAGCTGAAATGCAACGGAAGAATCATCTCTCCATCAAATTTTGAAATTTGGCATTAATAAATCGAGCGATTTGTTGAGGAGTCTATCAAGATGGAGAGAGATAATCTCAAAATTTTTGGCGAGAAAAAATTGCTAAGTTCCATAAACGATGCGCATGTGGCTGCCAAATAACCTTTTGAGTAACTTCATTTGCAGAAAACAGTTTGGAGAACCGTTTTAAGGGCATCGTTATCAGTAAATTATGAGATGTATACGAAATGAGTGTACGCATGAGAGAAATTTTGTATTTTGTGAAGGTTGGATGTATCAGAAAGGATATAATCATCGTGAAATGTTTCCGAGACAATCTTCCCGAATGCTGATTTATCAGCTGGCGAGAATGCAATTCAGCTTGTTCATTTAGGCAATTTCCATAAGATGCAATGAATGCATTGGTTTCAGGAGGTTGTCTTCTCAAGGCAGTGTATATCTGATGCGAGCAATTTCATACCAATGCAATGTCTCTGTAAACATAAGCATAAAGCCAATCGTGCACAACCAAATTCCAACGTCGATAATATTCTGCCATATTTCTCGAATTCCACCAATCCTACAAACCTGTTCTACTTCAAAATTCGAAGCAACTTCTCAACTGTTCATATCGATTCTACTGAACTGATCAGATGATATTTGCTCAAAAGTGTTGACAAGCTTATTAACTGGTAGATGTATATTTGTTTCGAAATCATGAGCTATGAGGGAAAAAATGAAAAATGTGAAATTATGAAAGGAAATTTTGAACGAATAAAATCTTCAAACCAAATAAAACTCTCGATCCCCAAAATAAAGCATCTCCGAGAACATATTCAACCAGCAATGTAATAATCCATAGAATAACAACATTAAGCAAAGTAATCCAGGTAGAACGGATGCGAACATAGATTCAATCCAAAAAGTGACACCTGATGTTGTGTAGTCGATGGGATTGAAACGAGGGTAGATCATCTGTAAACAACTGTTTGCATACCATTTCGCAAAACATTTCCCTATCCTTTACATAAGTAAAGTATAAAATTGCGTTCAACATCCTTTTAATTCGCGGAGAACTCAGTGGTCCTCACAATGTCACACTCATAACGGCAAGTGGATGCCGGAGTGCCCTTTGAAGATAGAAAGCGATTTTTGCAGAAGGATAGTAATATTCGAACACAGAGAACATGTAATTACACTTTTATATTCTCGAATATCAACTCATTGTTTCTTCTGAATTTGTGAGACTCTCACTGCAAGCGGGTTTCTGAATAAGTCCGCGAAGGAAGACATAATTTTTGATTAAAGCAAGAGCGCGGTTTACGAAACGCTAACACAAAATCAAACATATTTTCTTCCAGCTCAAAAGTTCAGGAACGCGTTTATCATTGTGTAATAGGGATTGCTACTTCCAATCCGAATGATTCTAGCCGTTTTCTAAGATCGGAAGGGATGACAAACCTGAGTGAAAATGACATTTGTACACAGAATGGTGAGTAAAACTTCAACGAAGTATTTCAGCACAACGTTCCAACTTCGTGTATCACTTCTAAAAAACTGCAAAGGTCATATTCCGACCGTTAAACAACGCTTCGTTGTTACTGCAGTATTGATAAATGATTCAGTTCGATGCAAATAGATACAGAATAATGTCTCAAGTGCAACCGAATCGGAATGAAGACAGCTAGACTCGTAGGTCTAAGCTGCATTAGATTCACGCAAAATTGTATCAACAAAACAAACAATCGCCAGTCCAACTAACTAACCTGGGATAATGGTCTCTATATATAAATGCAGGGCAAAAGAAGTAATAGGCGAGTTGTTGGATTGTTGGAAATGCTTCACCACTTTCATGCTGAAATGGTAGCTTGACGATACTGATAATGATCTAATTCAATACAGCGCTTAAAATGTCGCATTCCCATGCTGATTTTCAAGGTCAAACTTGGTCTCAAGATAAACCTACGGCTCCTGTGTTTCTACTGAGGATGCTCTAAAGTTTATCAGGGAACTGTTTGAATGAATGGGTGGTGCCGACTAAGTCATTGTTGCAGCATACAATGACTTCAGTAATCTTCGTCGAATCCATGCACAAGAAGTCGGCGAACACCTTTTTGAATGTGATTTCAGCACAGAGATTTATTTCAATGGAAGTTTGCTATTTGATCGACTTACCTTATCCTTGGCCGCACTCTTCAAACGAATCACCCGTGGCACGTTTTCGCGGATGAATGAGTGCACCTTCATCGCTATACGCGTCTGAAAGTTGAACATTGTCAGTGCAGTTATGGTGCTCATATCTCATTAATCATATCTCTCTAACGTTTCCCTCTCTTAATCTTTTCTTCCACCTTCAATTGCAACTGCTTTTTCATGATGAAATGCTGCTTGAAACCACATTAAAATACCGTTTCAAGTAAACGTTTACCCGAATTTGCAGTAGAAAAATTGCAAGCCTTGCTTGCAAGCTGTAAAAGTAAAATATTTAGCGTTTCCCTTGTTTATCATCAACAATCGCTTGGTTATGATAATTCCAATTGCTGTGTACGATTGAGAAAGAAGGTGGAGAAAGTTATATTCTGTGGTTGGACGTCAAACACTTTAGCGAAAGCAAACATTCAGAAAATTACGAAAAATCGATAAACTAACGTTTTCACATGTGATAATGAAGGAGCATGCACAATTAAGTTGTTGTTTGAATCGGAAGACGAGTGGAAAATAAAACAGTGAAAATAGATATACAATATAGGCAATGATGAATGGTAATCCGCTTTTCAGTGTAACCTTCAAATGAGTATCATTTTCTTAAAGCAATCATTTTGATCGCCTTGGTCCAACCTATGGTGGCCAATTCGGATCAAGAATAACCAAAACAGAAATAGCGATCGTTCATCACGCTAGTAAGCTGTTCAATCCAATTTTTCAAGAGAAGCGTATTGCTTCTGGCAACGAAAAGTGTAAATTAACCCGCTTCGATGGCGAATCGCTCCAAACTCTCAAAACGAAATAGGGTAATAATGTACTTAAAGCCATCAGAAGCCATACGACAAGTGTTTGTGGTAGCTGATTGAAATTCCAAACAACCAGCCAAAAATGATATAATGGGCTGAAATATTGAATACCTTCACACTGAGGAAACTCAGTGAAATATGTAAGCAGATTACTGATGTCTCGCATCGAGTTTGGGTAAGAGGAATAGTATGTTATATCTCGAGCAATGCACTACGATAGGTTCAAGCAGGCAAAAAAGTGAATGGATATTGAGGAAAATAAAACGCAGTTTTTATGAACAGTTCATTAAGTTTGAATCTTCTGAATAGTCGGAAAGAATATTGCAATCGTTAAATTTCCATTTTAATGGACTGAAAATCCGAAAAATGAACTGGCCATATGGTCAAAGATATCCAAATGAAGTCGAAAATCTATAAAAAGTAAAATAAAGGATACTTTTTATGAGTCAACGTATCGTTCAGCATTGTCCCGATGAACATAAGGATGAAACACGATGTGATGAAATTTCGTAGAGCTCGCATATCCGACTTTTCCATTAATACACTAAAGAACAGTTCATTGAGCACGTGTAACGTCTGATATAACGTCGATTCAAGAGTAAGTCGATATCTGCTCACAAAACTCACGTCAGAAGTGATGCGCGAACAGTGAACTGCTTCTCACGAAATACCGCTTTTTTATGATGATGGCGATGGTTTGCAGCATGATGGCTTGCAGAAGTATCGTTCATTATTTTATTGCCATTAGCTTCATTTTTATCGCTCTTTTCATCAATAGTACTAGTACTGCACATTCTGCCCAGCAAGAAACTGAAATTTAAATCTTATCCTCATTCACCAGAAATTTAAATCCTGACATATATCGAGACATAAACGACATTGAGTTGGTTTACAAAGAAACTTTCGCATTGAAATCTTGAGAAATAAAAAAACCTCGCAAAGAAACAAAAAATGGTCGCTGATATTTCTCAGGGGAGATCGTAAATTTTGAAAGGGAAGTGAATAAAGGGAGGTGAAATACTTGGAAATTTTTCAGATATAACCTTGGTGAATTAAGATACTTTGATCAGTATGGTTGTGATGAATATTATTCACTAGAAAACCTACTTAACCATGTTAGCGTTTTGAGCGCATTACTACTGAATTTTTGTGAGATGAATTATATCGAAAGCGGAATGCCGCAAAATTATTCAAAACTGCTGCTTGCTAACTAATACTTGTTAATATTTCTTTTGCTTGTTTTCAAGTTTTTGAAATATAACCTTGAGGAGGTCAGCAATCGAAGATAAAAGTAGCAGTGAAGTCAAATATTGATTGAAAAAATAAGTGACACAATAAAATGCAAATGTTATCGTTTTATTCCTAACAGCATACGAGTAAAGAGTGAAGGTAAAAAATAAAATGCTTCTCTATTGAAAATTTGAGTGCAAAAATTTCATGCAAATGACAGTCGAGTGAAGGTGATCATTGCTAGTTAAATGAACAGTGTTCGGTAATAAGCCCCGAAATCGGAAATCGCTATGGTCAGTGCTAATGACAGGACAATGGACCTCAAATTATTTTGTTTCGAACCAAAAGTATTTTTTTTCAACAACAATGAAGAATTGCTAGTGGATGAACATTTTAATTCAAATAAACACAGAAATTTGTGAGATATGGTTTCCTTCGAATTGATGTCGGCAAATGGGAGGAAAGCAATGGGTCATAAGAATGTGACACTGAATGGATTATTGAGATCTGCAGGTGACCATAGTTCAAAATTGCTTCAAGAAAAGTAACAAATTATTACAGCAACGATTTTAACATCATATCAATAACCAGTTTAGATCAATCGAATATCTCAATTACGTGTTGGTTGAAATAGTCAAAATTATAATAACTATGAATGTGCGAAAATCGATCTGCAAAACAAGGTCAGTACAAAATGGTGTAACATTCGGTGCAAATGATTGCATCATACGAGAATTAGGTCGTCATATGGAAATATTTTTCGATGAATAGAACTTAAATTTATTGAGTCGCTGACATATCGGTACAATTTCACTTTAGTCGATTGAATAACCCGAATTCACCCGTTCCAACAAGGCCTGAGTGCTAGATTGCAATGCATAATCGCAGCATTTACTTGAAAACGACCAACGCTATAAATGAATGGTGAACAAATGCCGGATTATAGTCTACTTTTAGGACTGCTGGAGACAGCGATAATCTTTTGTTACGACTGAATCAACAAAGCAAAATGTTTTTAAAAAATTTAATTGCAATTACAACAAAGCGAACATCAAAACAAGCATACCCTGTAATATCAAGTTCGTAATGGTTATTCACCGATTACAAATAAACAAATTATAAATTACCAATATTTTTCTATCAAATAAACAGGAATAAGGAAAACGACGATTAAAATGATCATCACTGTTGCCCAAATCATCGCAATTTTTAAGACCAATCGATTACCACAATCCAACATTTCACTTGAACTTACTGAGCCTGCAAATAAAACATAATTCATCGCTGAACTTTCATCGTGCTGCTTTTGCTCTTCAGAAGCGATCTCAGTGAATATTCAGTGCAAACGAAACTGATCACTGAAAATTGAATTAACCCACTCGAACTTCTCGAGCTGTTACTTTCTCGTATCGCAATTTGTGATAATCCACGTTTGAATTTCTGAAATATAAGCGGTTGATGCTATCTTTTTCCCGGATAATATTTATTCATTTTCTCGGATAACACGCATCACTCAAAGCTCGTCTGTAGAACAGCGCTTATGATACTCATACAAGGCCGTAAACAACAACTACACTTTATTTGCCAATCGCAGAAAAGATTGCTGTCACTACTCATCATCCAACGATCACAAATGCATGTGCATGAATGCAAATTGTGATGCACACAGTGCTCAAAACGTTCATCTTCATTCCACCGCTCATCAAGATCCATTCTATTGAAGCATTGCTTGCAAAGGGCAGATAAATAAAACGTCTAATGTACGCATTGTAGCACGGGTGGCCGAGTGGTCTAAGGCGCCAGACTCAAGTGCATAACTTCCTGCGAGTAAGCAGGACGAGCGTTCTGGTATGGTAATCCATGCGTGGGTTCGAATCCCATCCCGTGCAAACTTTTGCACTTCTCATATATCATAAATCTGCCACTTTTTTCCATATTCGTGGTAAGGGATGCAATCCTCCACTGGTTCGTATCTTTCGACAGGGAAATCAACTAGAGAGGCAATTTTTCCAGAAATTTCCAAATTATTTTCCTGATGAAGCTTTAGCTAGATTACTAATAATGTCATCCACATTGAATTTCGTTAGTGATATTAATAAAATTTTCGTTCAGTTAGCTGGAAATCAGTTGGAAACCAGTTTCTAACTAAACTACTATTAATCAGATATTTTAATCAAAACTCACTGTTTCGGTGATGAATATTTCACCTGAAACAATAAAATATTTTATGAAAATATTAATATGCTCCAATTAGTCGCAAAGGTCATCTATTTTGGCTAAAAATCAACAGTCACAATTCATTTCATTACGAAGAATTCATTCCAATTTCCAAACCATAATTCTCACTTCCGAATGACAACAAAGGGTTCGTCTGCATAAAATATTTGAAGGAGAAATTTTTTAAAATCTTTAGATGGATAAATTCAAAAACCAATTTTTTACACGATGGTTAGTTTAGTGGAATGAAATGAAAGCTATTCAGCAGGAAGTTTAAGGCGTGGAAAGATCGATTACCCGTTTCTCTGTTCGACCTTCGCGGTCTGTTTTCAACTCTGCGAGTGCCTGGTCTTGGGGGTAACTTTATTGAATCACTTGCGGATGGTTTTGAAGCTTCGTTCATTTCATCATTACTTACTGAGGTGTTCGCTGATTCATCGTCTTCAGATAGAACCGATTCAAAAGAACCAGGGAAGGATGAAACCTCGTTGGAGCCATAAGCTGGTGGGGGAGCAGCCAAGCCCAACCCCTTATCCGCTGATATTTGTACATCCTTCTGCAACAGAAAAAACCAATACAACTCAGAACGCCATTCGTTTCAAATGCACCATGAATAATATATTTCATCTTTGAAGAGTAATTCTGAAGAGTGCACATCCTATTTCGCAAATCAGTATCTTCAAGATTCAGTGTGACATCCGGTGTTCGGATCGTCGCAAAATGTCAAAGCGACGTCATTCTTCGTCATGGTTCTATCAAAGAGAACTCACAACAATTACATGTATTATGTTGATTGTTTTAAGTTGGACATGTGCGGGTGGATTTGATGCGTTTCTCTGACTTCAAATAAAAATATAACTTCACCAGCTGCATCGGTCTAGTATTTCCTATCACTGGAATAAATTCTTAAAGCTTGTCTAGTTAGTGCATTACTTTTTCCATAGCTGCGAACAATCAGCGAGAATTTTCGAAATGTTTTTGATTCCTTCGATTGGTTTATTTATCCGATATCCTTTCAACGACTACTTCGAGGCAAAACTGAAAATATTTATGAGATTCGAAGTTTGTCGAATCGACTCCCTTCGTCGACCGCGTTGTACCTTGTACTATATAGATGACTTCATCATCGGAAAGATTTGTTCCAAAAAATGGCGATCAAAAGACTACGGGATGGCTGTGAATTATCACTCATCATTCAAAATAATCCTTCGTGAACAGTAGACGATAAACAAGTTTAATCTCAAAATAATATTACGAACCAATTCGACCGCCCTATTCACGCAATCATGGAAGGAATGGTAATGAATGATTCGCGATTTGAAACGGCTTTAACGGAATGTAAAAATTTGCTTAACGGATTACTGCAATCAGATCCGACATTTTTAAGCCGATTCAAGCTGCTATTACGCTGCCAAAATTATTCTGATTTTCACATCTCACTCCGAATAGTTCAGAAGTCATTGCCCTTCGGGTTCTAAATGTGCGGTGAGACGTTGAGTTGCCCGAGTTTGCTCACATGACTGAAGTGTGTGATCAAAAAACACCGAAAATCAACTCTTTATTCACATCGAAACTGTTATTGTTAATGCATTATGCAATCAGAAAACATCGTCACGGAATTGGTTCAAATTTGAAAAGAATTTGAGTTACTGATTCAAAACAATGGCATTGCATACACGATGCCATCTTCTTCATTCCTCCGTATCTTCACTTTCTCTTAGTGATTCTACGTGTTCCATTGTATCGTCTTCTGGTCTAATCTGCAAATGATCGTCGTCACAATCATTAATTTCGACGTAAATGCCATCCAAGTGAATACTTTAGTAAAAGAGTGAAATGATTCATGAAGAGCGACGTGAATCAACGACGTTTTCTTTTCGCACGTTGAAAATTCGTCAAAGAAATTGCGCTCTAACAGAGAAACGAAATTTACTATCGGAGTACAAATATTCTGCAAATAATTAAATTGTTGCATGATCAAAACATGCGCATTTAGTTGACAGCCACTTACCACAGTGGTTTGGGAGCCTTGAGTACGAGCATCGTACAGTGGCTCGGGAACGGGTTCAATGTTTACACTTTTATAATTGGATTGCTCCTCTTTATCCTTCTTCTCTTCTTCTGCCGATGCGTTAAAATTAGGTTATTTTATGGCTGAACATTACTCTCTAGGTGAACTGTCATACCTGCCACTACATCTCCCTTCTTATATACTCCATTCTACAGCACTTATGAAGTGCATTTTGACGGAAACTACTGCAGTGGTGTCATGTATTCTTTGAGATTTTGATGAATTATCAAGCAATCTTGTGGATCATGATCTTCAATTATGATCTTACGATAGTCACCTATAACCTTCAATTCTCAGCGTTCTTTCATGTAAGGATGTGTGATTGGCGTTTCTTTTTGAATAAGATGTGGTGCACCATTGCTTGTTATGGTCGGAGGACGTTCGACGACTGATATGTATTGCGAGGAATTGAAACGCAACTGAAGCGAGTGGAAAAAATATGTAGAAATTAATAAGTTTGCATGCTGAAATCTAACTGCAGGCATGCACTTTTGCATGTGGGACTGTAATCTCGAAACATATTTACCTCCTGCCACACTGCTGGCAACTGCCGAAATTTCTTTTTCTTTTTCATTTTTGGATTTTCCCTGCTCGACGTTCGCTTGAGTGATGATTACTGTCGGTTCGTTAGCATTTTTTTTAGAGAACGCTTTATCGCTAAGTTGGAGTACTGGTGGTTTCGGGGAGGGTCGCTCGTTGAGTGCTGACTTGAATTCGTCTTCGTCGAGTTCCTCGTCGGCCTTGAAGAAAATTCGACTGCTCTGTGCCATTTTTGAATTGCCTTCGTCTTGTTTCATCGATAAAGCCATTTGTTTACTATCGGGAATCTCATCGCTCATCACTGCTATTTTTATAGTATCGAACTTTTCCGTCAATCCTGCCGTTTTGTCTGACTTTTTCTCAGTTCCACCGACGTCCGCACACCCGCCCTTCGTCTTTTCCAGCTCTCCGATATCTTTTCCTTTATCCTCAACTAAATCCTTGTCCTTATTCCCACCTTCCATTCCTTTTCTCTTGCTCAATCCACCACCATCTTTTTTGCTATGTTCCTCCCGTTGCTCGCGTCCTCGGTTCTTTCTCCCTTCATCCTTCTCATTCTTCACCTTCAACTTTTCCACTTCATTTCTTGCATCCGCTTTTCCCTCTTTATTCGCTCCATTTTTCGAATTTTCTTTTCGCTTTTTCTCAGAACTCTCTTTCCTTTTTGTATCTTTCATCCAAACATTGCTATCGTTCGCTGTCTTCGAAGTTTTTTTACTTTCACATTTTGGTTTATCTTCGACCTTTTTCAGTTTTGATGTCTCTTTGGCTTTGCTAATTTTTATCACTTTAGGTGAATCCATCGACAGTTTTGCATGCACATCTGAAGCAACAATCTTCCTGATACGTTACGAAATTACTTCAAAAATACTGAACATCACTATATCAGTTATTCAGAACAACTCAAATACCTTGTGATCCGTGCAATCATTATTGAATAGTTCAGTGAAAAAGAAAGCAGTATCTGCAGTCGTACCGTATTTTCCAATGTCTCCAGCTTCTACAGTAGTCAACAAAATTGTTGAAGTGGTAAGCTGTCGAAATTAAAACGCAAGGAAATTTTTTGTAAAATAGACAAGGAAAGGAATGAAAATAATTATAGAAACTTTTGGAAAGCATTCCCACAGCCGTAGTTCCAATTTGTGTGTATTCCCGATTTTCATCCACCAAAGTGAAGTTGAATGAAGTGCATGGATGGTATGAGCATGGTATTCCTTTTTCTTATTAACAATGGTATTATTGAAAAGTTTGATTAAGATAGTGGCATCAGCTGCACCTTTTACTGGTTCAGCTTGGGTTGTTCGTTCATGTAAACTATCAGTTTTGCTAGTAGCTGCTGAAGATCGCCTCCAACATTGGTTCTTCTGCAAAACGCAAATCTTAATCAGCAGCTTTGTAGTACCAAATTTACAATGGATGAACTGGTCTGTTGTAATTCGAAGAATTTTTTTTAGGTTTTTTGTGCGCTAAAATTAGTTTGACTTATAATGATGGTGGGTAGTGGATCCTCACAAGTGCTGAACGATTCCAACAAAATTTTTTACGAACATAACTGCTAATTCTGGAAAAAATACACTTTATAAAATTGAAAGCTTCTCATAATACGTAATCAGACTGCATCGCTGGTCGATGCCCTCGTTATGCGCGTCATCTTCAGTGATTGTGAACATTGAAAACATTCATTTCAAACTCATTGTTATCCATCGTGAATCATCATTTTCATAACTGCCAGCGAGCATAATGTCCATGCAAATTTTTTTTACCTGCTAAAGAATCCTCATTCAAGATACTTACCAATGCTTCGGATTCTTCAAGAAGTGGATCTGCATAAAATTTCGGTAGTCTTTGTTTCCTCGAAGTACACAGCACCAAAATAATATTTGAAAAGACGATTGATATGATAACAACAATAACACTTCTAACTGATAATAAAATAAACACTCCGAAAGGCATCCTAATGCCACAACTACCCCACAATAGCTCTTCATATAAAATGACATTACAGGCACATTCGTTCATTTATATTTGCTCGTAATATACAAATTTTGATTCACATTCTATTCAAAACGGCCATTCTTGTCAAGTGTTCTCCTCGTACAAATATTTGTCATGAAAAAATGCATATTTCTCAATTAAGAATTAAGCAGTAATGCAATTAGTTGACTCTTGGTGCTAATTAAAAAACTTTTAGTCTTAGGTTTAGGCTTAAGCTTAGGCTTAGGGTTAGGGTTAGGGTTAGGCTTAGGCTTAGTCTCAGGTTTAGGCTTATGCTTAGGCTTAGGCTTAATGTATCTGGTCATTTTGGCCCATCCTGTACAAGGGCGAAGTAAAAGGAGCATCGTGGTCAACGCCCATCCGAGTGGGTCAAATCAAGATTCATAACTCGACTCCAGATGACGATCAGCACATTTTCTTGACATATTTGTGATCAGCATTATGAATTCAGGAACGTGATCTGAATCGTTTGATATTTCTGGACCCAAAAGGTGACCTCTTTTGGTCGGCTTTCGCTTAGGCTTAGATGACACCCATTACGTTGCAAACGAAAACAGAATCGTTCCACAGGGTCGATCACTTGTATCGGTATCAAAAATGGAACTTCATTCAGTGAACTGGTAATAATGTATGCCATGATTCACAACCGCCTTTAATATCGCTGTTTGTGATGTTGCTATCAGTTGAAACTTTGGTCCGTGTCTGTACATTTAGTAACGGAGTGCAGTCATTATCGTTATGAAGGTTGCAGTTGAACTTGCGAAAATAACCGGCAAAACGCAGCTGCATAATCGCACGAAAATTTCCCAGCATGATTCAAAATTACAAAACTGCTAAACCGCAGGATTTTGGAAACTCGTATGATAAAACATTGCTGAATGATGCTCCTGATGATATTGCTGTGTGCAAATCACTCCCGACGATATTGTTGTGTGCAGATGACAGATGCGGAAACAAATATGAATGTTTATCAGTTGAGACGATTAAGCGGGCAATTATAAACGAAGCAATATTATATTAGGAAAAAGATGATGAAAATAAAAGAATATACCTCACGAGAACTTCCCATGGTTCATCAAACTGACAGCAACGAGGGACACATTCGAATTTCTTCAAAAATAAATTTTTCTTGGGAATACATTCAAATATCTTCAGTAATAAATTAAATCTTAGACAAACACAACAAAATAAAACATTCAATTGCAAAAAACTGAACAGTATATTTTGTCATGTCAGTGCAAACAGTAAAGTGTTCGATGAAACAACCTAAGCAATATATCATTATGAATAGATTGAATTGTTTTAAAACTGATAAACAATAAAAAATAATGATAACAATGCTGATAACAGAAACAATATGACTGCATCACTGTGAAAATTCAGTGTTAACCCAAGCATGAAACCACGCACGACATTTAGTGTTAGGTGATAATAAGTTATATTATGGAATCAAAGAGCTACTGAAGCTCTTCAGAAGCTGATTCAAAGCAGAAGCAAATTTCAAATCACAGCAATTGAAAAACTGGAAATTCGATTGAATTGGAATTGGAAAAAATCGAGCGAAAAGAGAAAATCCCAAATAAGTCAGCAGGACATCAGAAAAATTTTAAATGAAAACGGAATGAGAAAGCAGCATTTGAAACTTAAAATTGCCAATTCCATGAAAACATCATCAGTTAAAACATTGGAGGATGGGTATAATTCTTTGATACGAATGTAAAACTTATTTTCGGCGGACGCATTATGGGAAATTCATTGACATGCCATGTTTCTATAATGAGAATGAACAATCTGATCGGGAAAGAAATTTAGACACTCAATTGCTGATTTGTTACTCGAAACTCCCCTAAGAAAAAAGTTCATTACACTTATAAATGAAAATAAAGCGCATAATTCAGATAGAATGTTGCATATTTAATTGTAAGAATCGTAAGCAATTCACCTAGCAGCAATATTGAATTAATGGCGAATTCAGTTCATCATGTTCCCTCTGATTACTAGTCGGATAGACGGAAAGATTGAAATTCAAGACAGAAAAGAATATTGATTCAATCACAGACTGCCAGTGCACCAGCATATCAAATCGACCGAATTATTAATGATCTTTTTTCCAAAACAAACAAACATAAACTCGCTTAACACACTCGAAGAAAACTTTATTGGGTTCAGAATAAACATTTAGCTACCAACCATCAGTATCAATTTTTTTCTGAAAATTGATTGTTTTGAAATGCATCAAATAAATAAAAAGTTGAACGGTTGTTGCACACGGAAGTTGTCATAATGAATGAACGGAAGAACGAACGAAGTGCTTGAGTAAGCGATATAACTGCGAATGGACGAGAACTGATTGAGATGATGAGCATTAAAACAATCAGACAGTGGATGGCATTTTGTGACGATGGGAAAACAAAAGCAAAGAGCTGATCATTTAGGAATTTTTTTTTGATTGTCCGTTCTTCAATATTCAACACCAACATGATCCATCTTCCGTCTCGATCTTCCTTGGTTTTATTGGTCCAATTTCAATCACTGGATCTGAAATTTAACACTCTTGATGATTAATCCTATTTGCGGCCATCTTTCAATTTATTGAACCACATTAGCGCTTCTCATTCATCACGTACGGTGACGATATGAATTCACGGAGAATTTCGAAACTGAGCAGTTTAAATCGATCTCACACATGCTGCGAGTAACACTGAAAAGCGGAACAATCAGCAATTGTCGTTTATATATTCTTATCTGCTTCACAACTGCACTCTACCCTAATCCTCGGGCAATGCGCGTTCAGATGAAAGCGCTAATCCGAAAGGCTGAGGTTTGGCACGCTTGAGTTCAATCACTGACTCAGATTCGTTTGCATTTAAATTTGAGTTTGCCACCGACATAAATAGGAAGAATACGAGATCTGAAAGACAATGCACACCCGTTATTATATGAACACATTCCAAATTCAATTTCTCATTCAGTCAACTACTGCAGGAGCAATTCAGCAATTCTGCTCAATCAGTTCGTCTCCGAACTTAACGTTGACTGTTACTCTACCACAACCAATATTGCCGAAATCAGCCATTAAAGACCATCAGTGGCAAATTTTATACATTCGAAACAGTCGACAATTCAATCGAAACGAACAAACAAACTCAAAAATAATGAAAACAACGATCGAGAGGAATGAAACAAGAACAAAATTAAACTCATTGCTTGAATAGTTATTACGAGCGAAAATTTTGAAGAGTTGTTACAAAGTGATAAAAGACACCGAATTATCGTATTAAAAACAATCTCCAACTCTTTATGCATCACAGCCGTCGATTATTACTAGAAACTAACCCAAAATATCAAACAGTTCAAAAGACAATAACCTTTAACGTTGAAAGTCGCGAGGGTATGATTTATTCACTGGAAACTAATTTCTACCACACAGGGAATTTGAAGTAGGAAATTAAACTCGCCAAATGCTGCAACCATCAACTTCAAATAAATCACTGAATAATTGACGCTAGATGTATCGGCATCATTCTACATTATAACACCCATGTGGATCAACCAAAAACATGTGTCTATCCGTGTAGATCGAAAGCATTGATGTACTTAATCGATGGGAAACAACCGAAGCTGCTGCTTGAAATCGCAGGTTACAAAACTCATTTCAGGTTACACAGATGACAACTTCTAATTTTACATCACACAACACAACTCAATTATACGTGCAACAACAGCGTTTTTTTCACAACAAACACATTAGCTGAAATTATGGAAACGCAGAAAAATATCACAATCGAAGAAATATTTGAATCGATTTCAAATCTGCTATCACTGAAGACCGCTTATAAACAGATTTCGAGAGATGCACGTGATGACTGAAATGAGCCATTAAAAGAGCATTCTAAGAGGTGTTCATGAAATGCAACAGATAACCGACACAAAATCTTAACGCAGCCAAAGCAATGACAAAGTCTGACTATCAGTCCCATACAAACGTGCATACAGTAAAATTGTCTACGCAATGAACAATTTCGGAAATAACTCGAGCAGAACAAATTAAAGTGCAGTTAGATGAGAATAAAAATTCGATGATGAATTACCCTTCGAAAGCAGTCGAAAAGCAAAGAAATCTGTCGGAGAGAAGCGAGATGGAACGAGTCAGTAAAGCAATAGTGGGAATTAGCGCGCTCATCGCTAATACTCTCTCAACGATGCTAACTTTTAACAGAACACATTGATGGTAACCTCCACTAAAATTACTTTTTATCACTAACGTTTGACAAAACTGCCCATATTTTTTGTCGGCATTTAAACGAGCCACTTTTCCTTAACCTCAGTTATTCTTCGGCATGGAAGGTGCGTTAATTCCCCCACCATTGACAAAATAAAAACAACAGCAGTGCACCACCGAACTCGAATCTGTTCGAATGATTCAAGGATTAATGCCGTCCTCGCTCGTCCAGCACTGTGCACAATAAAACAACTGTGAATTAAGGTCGTAATGCAATCATCATTTATTCACTTCAATATGAAAATAGATAACTTTCTGGATAACTTTTCCTGTCGCTATTCGTCTTCCTGAACGTAAATTCTGACTGTGCTACTGGAATCCCATTCAAACAATCCAATAAATTTTCTGAATGCTCAGCAAATTTTTGTAAGCTTCTGAACAGGCTGTTCGTTACAATCAACAATGATTTTTGTGAACCCGTGCTGAATCGTACTTGTACTTGATTTTGATTAAAAGTTAACAAACTTCTGTAAATATGTACACGCAATGTACTTCTATTTTTTGGGCAGTAAAGTGCAATGTTTTCCTTACGTAGCATTGGTAACGTTCAACCACCTTTCAGAAAATTTCGCAAAAGAAAGCTCAGTTCACCCCATCGTATCCAAAAACCATTGAATATTAAAGAGAAATTACGGAGTACAGTAAGGTGAAGTAGAGCTGAAAAAACAAATAGTCTAACTAAGACCTTTTTTCTTTTTTCTCATAGAACCGCTTCGTTGCCGCAATTTTTGATGGATTATTGAGATTATCCGATTAACGGTGTTGATTAATTTTGCTAAATAGCTTACTGATGAATTTTATCGCTAATCTTTCCAATCGGCACGACGCCATTAGGAAAATTTTCTTTCACTGTTCGTCAACGGCGCCATTGACAGAGTAATTTCAACGGAAAAAATTCTTTGAATGGATCGGCGTTCAATGACCTCAGCTTTTATCATTAGCTTGCCCAACAATGCAGTAAAGTGATGAAAATGTCTGTTAAGGAAACCGATCACCAAGGAGATTTGTGTGTATATGGAATTAAAACTAAATGTGGTGATACAATACAACAACTGGAAAAGAGCATCTATGAGCAATCATAAAGAATACATTTCTATCCACACCTCAGTTTGCGATTTTAAAGTGAGGGTGAACGAAGAGGCAGCAGTCTTCTACGAGGGAATTCTGACTACTCGACGGGTGAACATCTAAAATTATGAACTAAGAGTAATTTTAGGAGCACATAACAGTGATACTTAACAAACTATAATTCACTACATTTCTTTCCACATAACAATAATAATAATGCATTACTGATAGATTTGATTTTCAAGGAGAACAAGACACTGTAACAATAACAACAATCAGATCGAAGAACAAAAAATTCCGTCAAATGATTTCATTCGATGTTAATTGCATCTAAAAAATTTGCTCAATTCGATAAAACCATCTCGAGTGGATAACATCCATGTTTAATGTCTATTGTAGGCTAAAGTAAACTCTGAATTGTTCAACTTCAAAATGTGAGAAACTCAAAGGAGAATTCGAAGACGCTATAGTAATACGAACAAAGAAAACAAAGCGCTCGATGAACAATGAATCGTCTGCAATTTCACAGAAGAGATAAAAATGGATCATTGATTAGCATGCAAACATAATCATGCTATAGCTGTTTCGATCAATTGCTTCCAAGCGAATATACGAAACTGAATCAACAAAAGTGATACGGCAATGAACAAGTTCTGATGAAGGAACACAGAAAACGGATCGTATTTTCTGGATGGTATTCGAAATTTCGAACTCTTCTTCACATCAATCACATATAACATTCCGGAGGCTTTAGCTTCACTGAAAGATTACTCCTTCTCAAAAAAAAGTCACACTTACACAGAGCAGATAAACACTCAGCCATAATCACTACCTTTCGGTTCATTCAACAATCCGATCACATTTCATACTTCCCTTCAACAGATCCATCTACCGTCTTCACAAAGAACAGTAAGCGCCACTACGCATCTCGAGCAAAACAGCAATAGCAGCCAACATACGCAGTGAAATAAATAAATAAATGAATGAACAACTTTAGAAATCAATAAATAAATCAAATAAAACATGAACAATCACAAAAGGCGACGACAGCAAGTCTAATTGTTTCGATCGTTGCTCGGTGATCAGCGCTCCGATTGCATCAACAAATCACTAAGTGATCGCTCAACACGAACATCCACCCTCTTGCAAATGAACCTGACCGATTGGGGCATCACTAAGCCTGACCTCTTGCACTAAAATTTAATACGAACAAATTTACATCCTCATTCTGATTATAAACAACAATCCGATGAATGAATAAATAATTTGCAAAAAATGGACAGTCAGCAAAAAACAATTATCACTGAAATGAGCATCGCTGAAACAAATCATTAGCTCTTTATAATCCAACAACTGATGAACTGCGCATCTTTATGGGATATTGAATCATTTCAATGAGGAAAATAATAATTCAAAGTGAGCAATTCACTGAAACGTATTACTTATATTTTATGTACTGAGCACAACCTTTCGACCGTTCAATTTTGAGAATATTATTCTGTGATTTTATCTAGACTCTTCTCATCGTGGGTGTTTCTTTAGAAGAAATTGACAAACGAATTCGTCTCTATTTTCTGCACCAATTTCTAGTAAATCACTGATTCATACAAATTAATGACCTCCATTAGGATTTCATAAACGTCGGTGTGAACATATTACATTCGATGCTTAACAACTCTTCTACGCTCACGAACCTTCTTGAGAGATGGTTTAACCCGATATCATTTCAAGTTTGCAATTTTCATTTATGGCAATGATTCGATGGTTTCCCTCGACGAAACAAAAATGAACGAAAAACACAATTCCGCATCTCTAACGTGGTGCATGGATTGCGAAACACTCGTAAAAATAATTCTGATGCCATTCACATAACAACAACAAAAAAAGAACTGAAGAGAATTGCTAATTCAAGTGAAAGTGCGATGATGCATAATGAGAATTTCATGCAGTCGTGTTTGGTATGCTGTTAGCCCAAGTGAATGCCAGCAAGAGAATGTTTAGTGGAGAGAAATAAGAAGGACGGATGTATGAAAGCTTTTTCATCTAACTAGCTGGATATAATAGCTGGGCAGATCAATGTTAAAGGAATAACCCTTTTAGGAATTCATGTTCGTTGTAGTGGACGTTCGTTTATTTCGTTCAGCTAATAATTGCAGTTAGCTTGATAGAAGAACTGAAACGAATGATTCATTTTCTCTCACGTACTCTGCCTAATCCCTCTCATCAGATTACAGCATTTCACAGTTTCATAACATCTCAACAACACCAAAACCACGCATCATCCCCAAATACACCACTTCCGTTTGACATAAAATCAATAACTCATTCATGGAAATGTTCTCGTTCAGTGAATTTATGGATGATCACTCACTATATGTCTACTTGCGATGATGTATGAGAAGTCATCATCATTTCGTGCCAGTACTTTTTCTTAGAATAAACTGCTCGATATAGATTAAGAATGGATACCAGTCCACTATACACGGGCACTCATTTCAATTCCACTGTGTATCGATTGAGCTCACTGAACGAGATCCTCCAATACGCTTTTAAAATGTGAAAATACTCTTCACAACAGAAAACAAAAAATACGAAACGGCAATTAACAAAACAAGCGAGCATATTCCATCACACTGATAATGAAAGGAGACTTTTGAGATGCGTTCAATGAGATTCGAAACTTTTTTCAATTACTGTAATGATTCAATACTCTCGTTCCCAGATCTGAACGTCCCTGTTCTCAAGATCCCATTTTTGCGCCCAAAGCAAACCATACCTAAGTTCCGCAAAGTCAATTACCTAATCCACACCATGTTATCTATTATGATGAACGATGCATATTTAGGCACAATCAAAGCCATAGCGTTTGAAGTACTATCACATCGAACATAATAACAATAAATTTGAAGCTGCACTGCAATGACTGATCCACAACAGTGATACCATGATAACGAAAAGAATCGTAAACGAAGTAGTTTCAACGGAATCATATTTAAAACGATTAATGAATCAAGGTCAAAGCTCAATCGATGAGGTTATTCGAATTCGAAAAGTTTCCGAAATTAAATAAATGATTTTTCCAAAAAGCGAACAACCGCTATGAATCACGTCCAACTACTTCACTTGCAATGGTGCATTTGCAAAGATAACGAAAAAATGCGACGTAATCAGATGAACTGCAAAACATCGAATGACAACACAATGCAAAACAAACAACGTTCATTTATTTACATCCCCGGCAGTATTTCTCTCAAATTTACTTTTCCAAATATCGATGAATAAATTCAAGCGTAACAAAGAAAACAAAAGGAACTCGATATGGAATAGGAAGTCGGGGGCAGACAAATTTCATGACAGTTTTGAACACCTCCGATTTTTAATAGTCCGGAAGAGCTGGAGGAAAACGAGAAAAAGACTGCCTTTCGGGAAGAAATGTTTCCAAACAATTGAACAACAACATATGAGAATATATCTGTGGATAATTGTTTAAAGCATAAGATCTTCGAAAGCATGCAGTAAAACAAATCATATTTGTAACAAGACACAATGCCAAACACCTCCGAGTTAATCACAAATATACAATCCAAAAAATGGCAACTACATTTATAAGGAAGGTCACCTCATTATCAGACATGAAATACGAATACAGTCCAGCCAAAAACGGAGAATCCCTCACGATTTTGTTAACTATAAGAGCGAAACAGCAAAATCAGACGGTAAAGAGCAACTCTTTGATCTTAAAGTCTAATGAAACACTCACACGCTAGAATAACCGGTGAACTGAAAGAGTATCGAGAATAGGTCGAAAATGAGGAAAAATTGATGGAATGTGACCATATGAAGCACCCAAACATCTTGCATCAACACAAAACAACTATCAATTAAGAAGAAAAAAAAACGACGAATATTGCAGCAATTAGTGAAAAACGATATTTGTGATAAAGATAAAAATGATGCACGTGTGATGTGAGAAGACGGTGCGAAATGCTCAAATTTTTTTGACAAAAAAACCATATACGGGTGTGCACACCTCACATTAGTGCTTGAAACGAATGCAATTAGATTCATTCAATTGGACCCAATGAGAGCGACACAGTTCTTCTAAATATCACAGCATTTCGGCGCAAATGCTGTTCACTGAGAACGATGACTATTTATGTATTTGATAAATTAACCTTAACTACGATCTTGCAGTGAACGCGCAAGACGGTTTATACGTGTTGGCAAGAAAGTTGTTCATGAAGAATTTTTCAACAAATCACAGTCAACTTCTTGTTGGATAATTATGAATGGATTGTAAAAGATTACACGGGAGTACTACAAACAACGAACAACTAATTAGTTCCAGGAAAAGAAACCAACGAAAAGATTTCAAAATGTCGTCCTGTATATTTCTTGAATCTTGGAATATTTCCTTTGAAAACGTTGGAAAAATTCAACTTTGACAAGGAAAGGAGTTTAAAATATACTCTTTAGAACACACTGCCACAAAAGAACGTTTGCTTACAAACTGATCGGCAATAAACAGTTCACAGTGACTAATTTATGAATGATAAGTCATTTTATCATCAAGGCAACTCTTTGTTTATAATTTTAGTGATAATCACCGCACGACAAACAGAGCTACTAGAGTTAATTTTCGTACTGGAAGCATGAAAATAAGCAACGAAGAACATACTGTCATGTTTATCTTTTTGATCTGGCTCAATTCCAGGCAGGGCTCCCGCGATGCGTCGAAAAAGCTGAAAGAAAAAATTTCATAACATTGAAGGACGTATTCATGCTGAAAGAATCACCTGTAACGAGAAGAAGCAGCAACAGAAGCAGTTGGATGAATAGAAAACAGATTGCAGGTAAACAAAATTCAGAACATTCACTTAATGAACTCTATTAAAAAGTTGATTAAACTGAATCACTTCATTGCAACTGAAATACGGATACGTTCTGAAATACAGTTCACCTAGATGCTTATCAATTTCAATACTGAAGGTAGGATTAAAATTAAGCGATTTGTACAGATTGACTAGTTGAATAAGATTGCATCGAACAACCACTCACCTGTTTAACATTGTAGCCCGCCTTTGCTGATGTTTCGATAAACATAACATTCAATTCTTTGGCTTTACGTTCACCTTCTTCAGTTGATACTTGACTGAAATTCGAGTTCCATTTAAAATCAGTAAATTATTCCAAAAGGATCATTATTGCGACTAATGACAAGAAATTACAACTGACTCCTGAAACGAACGAAAATATAACCGTTTATCAGCTAAATCGGTTTTGTTTCCGACTAGCATTATGATCACATCACTGCCCCTCTCTGTACGCACATCATCGATCCATTTTGATGTCTGATGGAACGAATTCGCATCTTAAAACCAAGTCAAGCTATAGGACATCAGTAACGGATAACGAGAGCTTCAACTGACATTCACAAAGAAATTTTAACGATTCAGAATAAACAGTGACTCCCTCCGTCATAAATCAAACAGAATCTAAGCCGACGTAATGAAACAATATCGAATTTGAATACTGATGAATATCAACGATAATGCAAATTCAACGAAAAATGTCACCGTATAGAATATTTGTGCAAATTTTTTAGTGAATAATAAATAATGTTGCAGAAACGAGCTATTTACGGTGAGCGCACTGGTGACAGACGGTTCGCCGATAAGCTAAAGATGTCGAGTTGGGCTGATTCGCACCAAGGGCAGGAGGATGATACAATAAAAACAATGAAAGACGTGATGGTGCGTTTGCGAGTTGGTTTTTGGAGTAGGATGCATTCTTTGTGATTGATACAATTTGATTGAATAATTTGGATTTGAAGGAGAACACGAGTGTCGAGTTCAGTTCTATTAGAATGTGAAAGAGTTTCGTTTTTCAGGAAGCAATACGTGCAGAAAGCGCGAAAAGAATGGGAACACTTGATTTGGTGTTCAACGATGAATTCTATACGAAAATCAAGGAAACCGAGGATATGGGTGTCGAAATGCAGAATAAGGCATCCATGTTCGAGAAGATACTCCGCACTCAATCGCTCATTAAACGAAGAACGTTAGTTCAATTCAGAAACATCGGAAATACGATTCTGCAGATGAGAAATGGCCAACGAAAGCGTGAAAAAGCTTTTTGGTGCAATCATTCAATGCTCCTGAAAGGCTCTATTGTGGATAACGAAACTGTGCATCAGCAAACAGTCATTTGGAGAAAACCGGAAACACTTCTAAATCCATCTACGATCTCACAAGAACAGATGTTCGCACAATAATAAGTCGAATATAATTCCGAACATTTATTTTTTAATTTGCTCATTCTAAAAGGCAAAGTGATTGAATTTCATTTGCCTTAAAAGATGCACCAACGTTTCAAACGAACAAAAGCAGTTTCAGCAAAGAAACCGAATTCGAACGTTCGATGAAAGTGCTGAAGAAACGTGCAGACAAACAGCCGAACGGCACGCAGACAGGAGCAGAATCTGGAACAACAACTGCGCGAGATGCTTCCGAAGGATCGGAAACATCAACGACACAAAAGAGATCGAGTGATAGTCCAGCTGGGCACAGTAAACGCCATAGCGATCATGGTGCGACCAGTGTCGATTTGACAAAGACCGGTATTGCTCAGAGCGCAAAATCAGATGAGAGTCAACCAGTGCGCAAACAATCTGTTGATCAGAAACGATCTGAAAAGAAGCTGACTATCAAAGGAATCGGTGAAGCGACTATTCAACGATTGGGTCAATGGCGAAAGAACGCAGCACGTATTTTGCATATCTCAAAGAGCACACGTGAACAAACTAAACGAAAAGCATTCAGAAGAAAGGTGGCTCACATTTTCGACTTATTCATATCCCTGAAGTATCAACTTTATGGTGTACCAGTCCGAAAATCTTCCAAACATCATAAATGAACATAATCAGAATTTTTGCGCGGAAGTGTAGACTGATCTCTGTGAATGAGCCGTATTCAAAAAGTCAGAAGATTCGAGAAAAAGACATTTCAAATGTTCACGAGATACATTTCCCAAATTGACAAACAGTTTCAACATCACGCAGTTTAACTGACGATACTCAGATGAAAAAAGCTAATGAATGATTGAATGAATCGACCGAACGTCATGAACGACATCGTTTGCTCAATTCCCCTTATTCAGCAACAAGTTTGCGAAACAAAAATAAATAAATGACTCTTTCCGAAATAATGATACAAAAAGCGTTTGAATGGCAATATCTAGGAAAAAATCATTTCGCACACGCGTCGAACGAATTGAAACTGCGTCAAATGATACAATTCTTTACCGAAAACTAAGATTTGAGGCTTCCATATAATCAGCATATTTAACGAACAATGTTTTAGTGAATATATTAACAAATGAAAATGAATCGTTTTTGCGCATTTCAGGTCATATCCAGAACTAAAGGACGTGTCACACGAAAAAGACGAATTCGTAGCAAAAATTCCATCAGCCAACAGAGTGGAAACGCTCAAAAAGTTGGCCGAGTTGGTCAAACAACTCGTCGCAGACACAAACTGCTCAAGCTTAAAGGAAGCAAACAACAACCAATTTTGAAAGTGAGCGGCAGATCAAGCCGAATCGATGCAATGAAGCACACTGCTAACCAGATCGATAATCGAAATAAGGTCATTGAAATGACACCAAATCACCCTCAATCACCACTCATCAGTTTATCATCAACCAGCACCCCAAATAAAGCCCTAGAATCACAGACTATGACGTCTGCTGAGAGTACTGCTCAAGTTGTCCCATCGAGTGGTAAACACACTAGAAATGATATTTCAACTACTGATTTGCGTTCATTGACTGGCGCTTCATCATACAACAACAGTGACGGAAATATGCAAAGAAATACTTCGAAAACAAGTCGAAGCGAAACCAAAAAAATTGCGAAAAGAGAAACGATGAGGAGTGCGCTCGCAAACCGTACTCAATTCACCTCGATTGAACAACAACAAGACTCGAAATCGAAAACGGAAAAAGAATCCAAAAGTGCAGATGAAGATGCTGGTCTCATGAGATCAACTTCACGGAACAGTACGACGAAAAAAAAATTAAAAGTCCGTTAATTGAACTTTTAAAATAGTTTCGCACCTTTTAAAATCTCAAATTTTCTTCTTGAATAACGGACAATATTTCGTCCGGATTTTTGAACAGTAAATACTGAAAAGCCAAAATCCGAACTAAGTGAGTTTCTAGCAATCAACATAATGTAAAAAGACGAGGTACGATGATGTCAAATCGGGAACTTGAACAGAAAACAAAGTATTAAATGAAATTACTGAATTCAACAAAATCTAATTCGCTGGATTTCAGCATAAGAGTGGTGATTCGCACAGTGCAGTTTCTTCATCCAATACATCGAGTAAAATAAAAAGTGTAAACTTCCGACGACTATGATAGCTAAGGTATTGTACAATAATGGACTGATAAATTTCGCTGGAAACGGGAAAGATACCACTGAAATATGACATATGGAATATTCAAGGGAGAGTAGATTGGAACTTCAGTGAACGTTTGGATTTTTGTGATACTTTTTATGAGATGAAAAGAAGTGCACAGGGAACAATTCAATCAATTTGCGATCAGAATACGTTCAAGTTTACGATATCATAACCGAAAGTCACCAGCTGGTGATCAACAAACTATTCCTAATACGAAAGGCTAACAAATCAAATAATGAACTGAATAGCACCCATCTCCTTTCAATCAGTCAGGTCTCATCGTCAGTGCACTTTGATATTTGACAATTAAATCAAACATGCAAATAATTTATGAGCGTTACCGGAGATTAAATGGAGCCCATACGACGCATTCATTAATCATTATCGGTTAGAATCTGAATGAAAATAATCGGTACTTACTCGTGATATCATAAACAACGACAGCCACCGTTGAGTCTCGAATATATGACGGAATCAATGACCGGAACCGCTCTTGCCCTGCTGTATCCCACAACTGCAAACGCACCTGAAAACTGACTTACCGTTCAACTCTGAAAGATACTTCGCTAATGATTACAGTATGAGAATTCAGAACAGCATTAGTTTGCTTCATGTGACGAGTTATATTTCAGTGCACTCCAAATTCTATTTTTAATTCTCAGTGTTTGATTGTTCTTGAATTGTTCATACACAAAATGTTCTCCATTTATGTTTCTATTCAATGAATTCAAAAGTTCATCGAAAAACCATCATTAAAATGATGGTAGCATTCGTACAAGTCACCTTCTTCTGGTTTTGTTTAATCCCGCTTCAACTTTACTGTTGACCTTGTTTTTGCATGTTTTCAATGTTATTTTTTCATAAATGTTCTTCATTTGCAGCGATTATTTATTCTTTTGCATTATTATGAAAGTGATTCATAACATTTTTATCTTCACGTGAGTGCTGCTGTAAATGTTCGCAAGCCGTGACAGAGATACGTCTCATCGATCGTGATCCTTATCAATTCAATCTTCTTAGGCCAACAACTGCTACAGTTAATCTTTTCCCGCATTCCTTTCAATGTCTTACATGTACTGTTTTCAATCAGTCCAAAAGATAACCAGCGAAAAGAATGCAATACGTCAAATACTAACAACAAGCAATGACACGGTTCTCAAAAGTAAATGAAAAATTTCAAGATTACTTGTTGAATAATATTTATGGGCAATCGAAGAAATCAAAAGTATGAATCAGAGAGATGAAACAACAAGAAAAGAACATAAACATACGGTTCTGTCTTCCAAATACATCGTTTTACTCAGAAAATCAATACCTATCGTTGCTTGATATGTGTTATCGAAACTGTCATACATGAAACGTGTTATCAGTGACGTTTTTCCAACTGAAATATCCAACTTCAACAAAAATAACTTGAGTGACAAATACATTATTATTCACATCAACCTTTCTGCAGACTCTTCCCAAACTCCACCAATGGTTTCAAAATTTTTCTCTTGACAATCTAACAATCCTTATTTCAATCACAGGCCCATATTCATTAACAACCGAAGTATTCATTATAATTTCATTTTTTCCAGATAAGTATGAATAGAAGAAATGCTCTTGTTCTCCTCTTCCATCAACCATACATCAAGCGATATTTCATGTAAGCACTGATCATCCGTAATGAAAAAAGAGATTAAAAGGAGGAAAAAGGTCAAACTCACCGCTTTGTTCGCCAAGAAAGACCAATTTAAATTTCTTAAGAGGATTCCCGAAATCGGATGCCATTCTCAAAAACAAAAGCTGAAATTCTTGAATTAAGGCACAAAAATCAAGACTTCCACTTTTTGTTTAAGACGAATCGAAAATAGAAATCTGATAAGCAAGACAAACAGTTGAACTTTTCTCGCATTCCTTTCTATGTCTTACATGTATTGTTTTCAATCAGTTCGGAAGATAACGTGATGAAATCATGCAAAAACAGTTGAAAATAAATCATACAAAAGTAATCAAGCACCGAGCAACAATTCTATGGTTAATTACGGGGTGACGCAAGTGGTACACGATCATAGTTATAACTGCCATCTTTATGACCATACCACTTTTCAGAAAACTATTTCTATCACATCACTTGTTCTACCTCTTTTTCACTAGATTTATCGATTGAATTGGTGAACGAATTTTATCATACAATGACTGGTGATGGATCGTTGCACAAGAATCGAGAGAATAAGGAATGGAAACGATTTCCGTTCTTGAAGATGAGAAAAATTAGACTGATTCAATTGCTCCTCTTCTGAGTCAACATGTAAATAAACGAAACATCAAAACTGGGTGTTGAATTTCTCAACTTGTGCATCCAAATGAAAACAGACACACACATTCGAATGCAACACAGCCAGTTGTGAATCAATACGTAATGCGCAAAGAGAGCAACGTCGATGCACCATGTCAGGCAGATTTCATTAAGCTTATAGCATGCCAGTCTGTACTTTACATTTTATTCCTGGCTTCACTCGCATCAGACACACTACTGTCTAAGAGTGAAGTCGTTGGGAGGCTAGATAATTACGATCATGGATGGGACAATTGAACAGCAAACAATACTCGAAATGAATGCGAAAATCGCTATAAGTGCAAACGCCTGCTGCAACAAACACAATGCTGGATTAAGGAATAACAATATTCAGCGCATAATTATCAAAAAAAGGTGAATGAGAGTTTGCGGAATAAGAAAACGGATGATGAAATAACTAGCAGAACATGAAAGCAACATTCAAACGCAACGCTTTGAATTGTTGAGAATCCAATTTCGCGCCGATGTAGTTAGAATTCATAACTTTAAGGAGTGTGACTGCACGAATATGAACGGTATGGTTAGCGCTAATGGTGAAAAATATCGCTTATTTAAACGATTTTTAAATTTTGCTGCCTGTAAGTACTAATACGAACTAGATGCCACATCCGATAAAGATCAATCAATACTCTAGCCAAAAGCCAACTACAAATTTTATCGATAAAATTAGTCGCAGCAATAAGAGTAAGATGCCGGTATTTGAAGCGTTTGAACAAAAAATGCCGGAAAACACTGCAAATTGTGAAGGCATCAGCGAATGCCCCTTGACATGAACTGAAACTCTACGTTAAATCAGTGCAAGTAATTATGATACGAATGAAGCGCAAGATTGCGAGCATGCAATATCAGCTCCACTGCAACTGCGCATCAATTATAGCACGAAAGATGTACTACAGCGTTCAGAATCCTTCCGGCTCATCTAAGAACTGTATTTCCATATCTTCTTCATTTCTGCAAAACATCAACTGTACGCATATAAAACTGAAATTTCATTAATTTAGGTAGTTATTGATGACTTCGCTGGGGAAGGTTGTCTGATGCCGACAGCCGTAGCATTCCGATGTCAACCTAGGCCATGCATTCACACGACAAAAACGCTTCATTTCCAATTGCAAATGAAATATCGAATGAGTTGGAACGGTTAATCCTGATGACGAACAAAACTTAACAGATTCCTTGCAACGAATTGAATTATACAGATAATAACCGAAATAAACCTATCTGAAAAAAACGATAATTTTTAAGATCTTTTCAGTCAGAGACATAGCCAAAGGGGGAGTGGGGCGAACGGGGCACATGCCCTCCCCATGCACACTGGAAAGTGGAAGAAAATGGGAATTGAAGAATGACGAAACGAGCGAAGCAAATAAGAGGAACGCAAGAAGGAAAAAAATCATCGTAAAGCAGATTTTAGGTGCGAACCCTCTATGCGTCCCCCCCTTCCTTTCTTAGCCGTAACGTCGGGAAAAAGTCCCCACCTTGTGCTTGTTTCCAATTAATTTTTAATGAATAATCCAATTTCATAAGAGGAAATCCATAAATGTGCAATGATACAAGGCAGTGCGCAACTCAACACGTTGCTACGCGCAGTAAGTACGAACGCAGATTGCCAACACTCTCGATTTCATTTGCAAATCCAATCAAGACCAAATTTCTTTTGTACAATGCATTCTGTGAAAGCACGATTGAGATGGGAGTGCTCAAAGGAGCGTTATCATTCGGATATCAGTGATATTTTATCAGTAATGATTAGTTGAATCATAAAGTTTGCAATACTGAATCACGGCATGGATCGCTACGCTACGATGAAGTGTAGGAAGCAAAGGAGTAGGAAACAAAAGGTATAGGAAGCAAAAAAAGGTGGATGGATAAATCCTTTGAAACAGGTGAGACGTAAGTTTCAGAGCATAAATGTACTCGTTAGAATATAAGAATAGGCTCAAGGTGATCATGAGACAAAATAAACCTTCCATCATATTCATATCTTTTCTTACTTACTGGTGGCAAACTGGCTTGTAGAGCTGGACTTGTATCCTTGAATGAGAACGTAATAAAAGCAATTCACAAATTTTGAATCAGTTCCATAGGGACTGTGCAGCGATATTATGGAAAGTGACAGCGTTGGAACTGCTGCAATAAAGTGGTGAGTTTATCATAATCGCGGGATTGAAATTTTACGCGAAGATGTTTGTGCACGAACGGTTGAGATCTGTGAACAAATACGAGTCAAGTTATGCACTAAAATAAGGTGACCAAATGAGTTTTACGAGAATTTCTGTCCCCACGATCAGGTGGTAATATCGAGAATTTAAGGAACTTTGGTTGTGAATTTCATTCTCACCGATATGCATGAATCTTATCGGTTGTTTTGTGAGATGTTGTTGTGCTAGTTCTTCATCTCATAAACAGATGAGTTTTTTTTGTTGAGTGAAACACTTAGCTGATTCGTGGATGAATTTAAAGAACAGTTGTTGAGATCATTATTGGAACAAAGTATGAAAAATTGTCGATATTTTATAAAAGATGCAATAGACTCAGTTCCCATTATCAGCGTTCTTATTCTCAAGGAACAGCAACAACATTTGCTCACCTTTGCAACTACAACAACAGTCATTGGCGAGTTCGTCTTCTTGCATACGAGTAATTCTTTCGAGTTTCCTTTTGCTGCAACCCGTTGATGTAATGATGGGTATTTTTGCGATGTTATGATGCTTATGACATTCTGCATATTTTTAGCCACAATTTTTGTGTCTCCTTTGTTTTCGTGGTCGATGAGAGTTTTCATTTCATTTGTCATTTCATGCAAAATGATTCACTTCAATCCAGAACACCAATTGGTTGCTAGTGGATAATCACAACTTAAGAAGGAAATAATGTGGCTCAGCATGACTTCAGTAGTCTTTTTCTGATAGTTTACTGCGTTGATTTCATTATGACGATTGATTTGGGGATCAACTGATCTTGAAATCAATGAATAATGTGACTCAATCCCAAAATCAGTCAATTCGAATAATTTTAGACTTTAACGAATCGCGTTCTCCACATTTGTCGCTTCAATTTAGGTCTCTTGAACCGTATCTTTGATAGAAATCAAATTGCCAGTGCCAGGCCCAACGTCGATTGATTATCGCACACTCATAATGTTATGAAACTTTGCTGCTTCAGATTCACAGGTCGTATCATAGAACGATGCTCAAACGCAGTGTAACGAGGGCATACCGAATCTTTTCAAGGAATTCGGCAACGTATGCTGAACGCAAAACTGGACTGAATTACGGTATTTCTACAGATTAAAATTCGAACAATTTTACAATTCCATCGGATTGTTAACGAATCTGTGAACAAATATACATTGTAAACTGCAGTAAAGTGGAACTTTTGTGTTTGTTTTCGAGCATAGAAAGCGATTAGTTACCTCTATTGATCGCAATATTCGTTATAGCAAAAAAGAGTGAGGAGGTGAACACAATTGTCTAGGAAAGATCAATTTCAGTTTGCTGTTGATAAATTGTTAATGTGGTATTTGAGATTTGAGTTGAAGCAAACTTTTTGCTATTACAGTGGATATGGATTGAATGCTTGATAAATCTGTTTCATTAACGATTGAATTCTTTATAAATTTGGTTCATTAACATTTGAATACTTTCATTTTCCTAGAATGAAATATCATTTCGTATTTTTGTTTGACCGCTTGTATCAGTTTGAGCAGTGCGAATATGAGCTCATTCAAATTCCTGCTGCAGTTACTATTTGTTACAATTCACAAAAACGTAATTGGTTGATGACATGATGCGTTTTTAAGAATTTGATAAAGAAGACCGTAATCTACGTCATGAAATACACGCATTCACGAAAGAAGTTGTCATTCCACTTGCGCCATTCTACGATCAAACCAGTCAGTTCCCATTGCGTGTTATAGAAGCAGCACATGAAGCCGGCATCCTTAACGCCAGCATTCCCCGCGAATACGGTATGATTTCAAGGCGGTTCTTGCAGTTTTATTCAAAAAGCACTACAAAATGTCGTTATATGTACACTGAAAGGAACGGTTCAATACTTCCTTGATGTCTGATACTTCAGAATGAAAGGCATTTCGAAAGCACTGCGACGTTGGATGCAAAATTGATCGCACCGTTTGCAGAATTACATCAGATGTATTCATGTGAATGCGGCTGAATGAAAACAAAATCTTCGCAATTGTCATAAACATTTCATACTGCTGATCGCAGAATTTCATGAAAGAAATGATATCTTCAAACAATAATTCAACTGCTTGAGAATATTCGTCACGAAATGACAACTGAATATTCAGGAGGAAAAAATTTCGATCTGATGGAAAAGGTTCTGATCAGCGAGGAGATTGCGTATGGCTGTGCTGCTATGGCCAGTGCTATAGCGATTAATGATTTCGCTGAAACACCTCTGATAATTGCTGGGAGTGAGGCACTCAAACGAAAATTCCTTGGTCGAATGACCGAAGAACCTCTCGTTGCTGTAGGTTGCACTCAATTTTGCTCACAAATTTGACTATTTGCATGAAGGAATCATATTTCTGAACACAGAACATTCTATATTGAATGATCAAATGATTGGAATACTTTCCATACGGACTCGTCGATGAAATGACAATTTTTTTGCTATGGTATGAAAATTAATCACTTCAGAACAGTCGTATTTCTTTGTGAATGAATGCAATGCTTTGTAGGCATACGCCGTCACTGAAGCAGATGCTGGTTCGGACGTGGCTGGAATACAAATGAAATGTGAAAAGAAAGGAAATGAATATGTTTTGAATGGTACGAAAACATGGGTGAATAACGCTGGTCCAGCTAGTTGGTTCTACGTTTTATGCAGATCTGATCCAGATCCGCAAACTCCAATCTCGAAAGCGTTCACTGCATTTGTGGTTGATGGAGATACGCACGGTGTGTCTAAAGGATCGAAGGTAACGCAGAGTGGTTTTAATGGGTCATCATAACATGGACATAAATAGAAAGTAATAACAGAGAGTCTATTTTTACACCCCTGAAAAATCGGATCAACAATGGTTAGCTAGCCCATGCGGGGAGGCAGCAGTCACCGGGATGGGGAGGGATCACTTTTGCTCTCTTCGAAAGGATCCCTGTGAAGGTTGGATTCCCGTGCCAACCTCAGTATGTAATAGTATTCATAATATTAATAGTCAAAATTTTAATCGCCAATCGCATATTCTTCACTTTGCGTTCATTTTTTGTTACAGAATGCTCTCTAATGTTAAGATCCCACAAATCCGTGATTCTCACACTCTCGCACTTCGTTCCCTCCTTGGTTCGCATGGCAAACCGTCCGAACAATCCACGCGATCGCAGTTCCCCTTCTCTAATGAGCCGTTATATCTGAATGAAGAAAATTAAGAAAATGCTTCAATGACCAAGATGTTTTCTGTCAAAATAATTCGTTGATAATATCAGAGCAAGCTATTTTTTGTGATTGAACATCACTGAACGCTAATAGACGAAATGTAAAGAAAAAATAACAACATTGATTCGTCAATTTATCCCACCTTCCCTCCTCTAACATCACCGAATTCCCTCTTTCCGGTAGGAAACCTGCTCCGTGAGAACAACTTAATACACCGTGAAGTGATTCTTCCATTCAGAACTGAAATGCTATCAGATCATTTGAATCGAACGCGCGTTATGTTTATGGTTCGGTGGAACACCTTTCTGTTGTTGACATTTTCGATAATTATTGAGTGTTTCAATTGCTTTGTAGGAATTAACAATGGGAGTAAGAGCGTGTGACATTCGGACGGTGAATTTTGAAGAGGTACGTGTGCCTGAAGAGAATGTGGTTGGTAAACCAGGAGACGGATTTGTGATTACGATGAAAATGTTTGATAAAACAAGGTTCTTTTCTAAAATTCATCCATACTTTTTTCCAAGGTATCTAACAAGAAAAATTCGCTTCATTAGACTAATGGAAACTCCCTGAGAACTCGTGTTGTGAAAACCAATCACAGCAACGCTATAGTTTATCACTTTCAGGGCAGAGGTCGCAGCAATTGCGACGGGGCTAATATCACGCTGTGTTGATGAAGCTGGTAAATATGCCCTTGAAAGGAAAACATTTGGTGTTCCGATTGCTGACCATCAGGTTTGTTATATTCACTAAGAAATCGAAGAAGTCATACTCAGAACCTCCAATAATCGGTGATATGAGAGTCGAACTCCTATTGGAACACATCTTACTCAGTGTGCAAAGAGAGCAACCCGCGATTGATCGGTGTGAATGAGTCAAGACGATGAAACCAATATTGTTTAGGCAGTGAAAGCGATGTTAGCTGATATGGCAATAGATCTTGAATTGGCCCGTCTGATCACCTATCGCAGTGCATGGGAATGGATGACAGGACGTCCTCGAGGATACTTCTCATCAATCGCTAAATGCTTCTGTGCCGATGTTGCAAATACTGTTGCTGCGAACAGTGTGCAGATATTTGGCGGTTTGTTTTTCTCGACTGCATCGAGTCATTCACCTCTTTTTCAGCGTTGAATACATCTTGGGAACTGAAACCGTTTTGAAGTGTTTGGCTCCAGCTTTTCCAGTGATTGTCATTTTTGATGTTGTGTTTTATAAGACTTCACTTGCGCCTCTCAGAATGTCATCCCACATTCGAATACATCGACAGTCGCTCGCTGGTAGCGAATTGATTGAACTCAAAAAATTCGTGGAAATTATAGTAAGGCAGCAATTGTTCTCGATAATGTGATCTCCTTGAGTAGAGAACAACTGAATCGTGCAAAATCGTCGGTGTCGAAATCACGGTTCGCCTAACTCGATCATATTTCTCTAGCATGTACTGAACTCAGAGTATGCTCGTTAATTAAGGAAATGGTTTCAATCAGAGTTATCCAATGGAGAAGTTACTGCGTGATTCAAAAGCACTGCAAATTTTCGAAGGAACGAGTCAGATTCAACGAACTATCATTGCTAGGGATCTACTGAAACGTTTCAAGGATACGACCACTTTTGTCATCGATACATAATTACGAAGCACTCTTCCGGATCAACCAACTTCATTTTTATATTTACGATAGATTTTACTATCTGTAAACATTACCATTCATCAAATCGCTCTACTGAATCATTCTAATAAACTAATAAACAAACTTGTCGCGCTTTGTTGAACTGATCCTAAGACGTGCAGGTCACGACTTCATGCAGCATTCACAAGCCATTCAGCTTCCGAATGCTAATGAAAAGTAAGCGAATGGAATGTTCAAACGATGCTATCAATCACATTAATAGCAGTTATGCTTTCGATATTGAAACAGAAACGTTGCTCGATGACTTGATCAAATTAAGTGATTAATGAAATGAGCGGAAAGAAGTGAATAATCAAAAAGCAAATGAATTGTTGGAGTGTGCGGTATGATTGTGTTAATTATGCTGAATTAGGTATATAAGTGCGCATTTGAGTGCATTATACCATCTGTGACCGTGTCTGTGATATCCAGCAGATTAGAAGGGCATACAGAGTTATTCGAGCATGAACTACTTCGACATTATTTTTCGTTTCTTTAGGACTCATTCATCAGTTTTAACGCATTTTCAAACTTCTTTCTTAATAACCATCTCAAAACGGTCAACTAACTCAGCAGTTCTCTACACTCGTTTATTCTAGTGATCATTGTTCATCGGTCAGATCACCACGTGCATCGTTTTATCGATAACTTTAATTCTGATCTTTTAGCAAACAATCTGAACTTTGCTCAAACCCTCCCCCAACAATTTATATAATTACTTCAGTCTATAAATCTTCAATTTTTTCCATTCATTCTTTTTAAACAGTTGGCTTATGACGGAAGTAATTGCTGAGATATTAATGCATTTGGTATCAGTTTCTCAATAGAAACAAATGCACTGTTATAAAATGATGTATATATTAAAATGATCAAATGATCAATACAATATCAAACAAGAGCAGTTAGTTAAACACTGCAATACTTCAGTATTGTGTGAGTGCTTTTTTGAATGTTGCATTGGATCGTATGCTCACACAGATATCACCCTAACTGAGTGTTTATTATCCGAACACGAAAGTAATTTCTGAGTGGTCGGAAGATGTTCTTTCAATAAAACTAACTAGCTCCTAACGCTTGTTCTCATTCAGAGCTCAACTATTTAGTTATCGCTGGTTCCCATCAACAGAGCTCGGAACATATCTAGAATCAAGTTACAATCGAAGAGGTTTCATAGAAACCTTAAACGTAGCCTGTACCTCACACCTGTTCCAGTCCTGTGATTGCTAGGAGTGGTCCACTTTCCTTCCAGCATAAGCAGGATGTGTCCATTCGAGAAGATTGCGAATGAGCGAGTCATACTACGAACTCTTTGCTCTTTTTTTAGATTTGATGGTTATTTCGATGGACCACTTAGAAGTATATGAAGAAGTATATGTACGTAAGGCCGCATAGATATAAATGAGGTTGTGTTTGCGTATTTAATCAAGAGTGGTTTAATGTCGTGTATATATGATTAAAGCGAATGCGGTATGTGTTTAGTGACAATATCTACGTTAAGTGATGACAGAACGAGTGAAAGCACAGTGATAGGCTTTTTGATGGATGAGAATATAGTAATGAGAATGAGTAGATGCAGAGAGATGTGTGCCATCATCAATACGTTGATATGATTTAGGGAATGATGTGGGTGCTTGATGAGTATGTTGTCTAAATAAGCATCAGTCAGTCAGTATAAGCACAAGAAAGAGCAATAGTAGCCATGGAACGAATAATAAAATTTTTGGCGGACAAGGCTATTTGCTATTTGAAAGGATGGATTGTGATACGGTATGAACTAACTCGTTGTGATGATGAGATTAGGGATATGTGCACGATTATTGTGCCGCAAAGGCAATAAAATACTAATGTGATTTAGCGTTTGAGAAGAAGATTGTGTTGTGTTGCAATACATCCATAATATGATCTGCATGCACATATTCGTCTTTGTCGTCAATTCCATTATTTATTCAATTCAAAATACAAATGTATATGTAACACATCACCGCAACCTTATTAACATCACAAAATTACGATACCCGAATGATTTCCATCCGATTTTATCACATTTTCTATTTGATATTATAAAAACATACTGCATTAAGTCAATCTAAAATATCGGTTTCTGCTGGAATTCAAGACAGCCGCATTTGTTATCATTACTAAACGCTTACTTATCTTGCTGGAATGTTGGAGCAATCCAAGTTGTGGAGATTCTCATATGGTTATGAGACTTATTTCAATTTCACGACGATTTTAGGGTGATACCATAATTTTTCAAGATGAAAGAGAAAATGGCGTTTCAACTGAACCAAAGAGCTGACAATAATCAAGTTTTTTTTTGGGATCGAAAAGCTGATAGAGTTGATAAGCGAATTTGCGCTATGGTAGGAGTGCATATGCGTGACTGCAGTAGTTGAGCAATGGTTAAAAATGCATCATTTGAAATGAAAAAAGAAAAGACGATGCAGCGTATACAAGCAATGATAATTCGATGTTTCATTGTAATCGGAATATATGGTGGTGTTGGCAATAGTCGATAGTCAGTAATCAACTGGGACACAGTATCAGTCGGTCCCAAGAGGAATTACACTGATTGATTACCACTCTAAACTTTGTTGTTTGACTATCGTAGTACTTAATTTGGTAACAATGACAGACTACCATGACAAATAGCATGTATGAAATGACACATAGATTGAATGAAATTTCCATGAATTGCGGATTGTGACGTAAATATATCGCGTTATAACTAATTTGTAAAATTTTATTTCACGAATAGTTTCGTGATGAACATATGAGGATATGTCACATCTCACGAAACAGAAATTTTGCGACCCTTGCTGAATTCGTTGAAGGGTTCTGTGACCAGTCATCAGTATTCACAATAATTTGAGATTTCAAGATTGTGTTTTGATGAAAAAAAGCTGCATGATTTATCCGAGTGCGTTGTCGCATTTTAACGAAGCGATGATCATGATCTTCATCTCAGTGAGCTACTTTTTCTCATGAAATTCTATAATTCGACAACTACAAAATCCTACAGTTTCCATTCATTGTAACGCACAGAAGTCCATAGAAATCGACAGCGAAAGTACGAAAACTTAGTGCCGAGAAAGTCAAATGAGGAATTTAGCGTAGCAGTCAACAAATTTTCAGTCAGCAATATCCATTGCTGACGTGAATAAAACAATCGCTGAACTTTAATTGACTCGCAATTGTTCAATGACGAAAATTGAATTGAACCGAATTTTGTACGGTTTGCATGAGATCATGACGCTTTTGCTTAACATGAATTCATGTGGAAAACATTTTTTGCATGCTTTTTCCTGATAGGCATTCATTGCCTTAGCGTGTAATTGGCAATTTAAGTACATCAGATGGATTATTTGCTATTGATAGAGCTGGCAGAGTACGTCAAGCAGCATGTTTGCTGGGTGATGGGTCGAGAGTTCAATTTGTAATGCTACGCTTTTGGGCGTGGCATGTCGCACATGATGTAACCAATGAAATGGGAGATCGACAAGTGAATAAGAGCAAGAATGCTTCACCTCTGCTATGATCCCAAAATTATCATCATTTCATTGCATATCACTATCTCCTCTTTGCCCTCTTGGTCATTATTCCGTTTGACGTTACTACCGTAAACCTCCTCAATAAGCCATCATCTGAAATCCAATGTATTCAGCAGCTGGAGAGTTCAATTGCTCAGCAACTCATGATAAAAGCAATAATAATAGCAGCAATAAGGAATTAAGTGCTGAGCAAGAGCAACCTTTGAACTATTCGAGAGCAAAACATCTCTTCTCAACGGGCAATAAAGGTAAATCATTATCGAATATTCTTACTGCTATGAATATTTATGATATTATTGCTTCACTTTGGCGGACAAACAATTGCATAATTGATGTTCAAGCTTGCCTGTATGACTGAACAATATTTATCCGATATTGAGTGGTATTAACTTTTGATGATGAATGAACTGAAAATTAATTAATTTTCTGACCAAAATCACATCGTGCATTTGTACCATAAAGGAGCAGATTGTAATGCAGGTGCGTATCTGGCTGGAGATTAGATGGTGTGTGAATGTGCATGGAAAGATATAATTAGCAATGAGATGAGTCTTTTGCAACACGATTTTACTGTTTTGCCTGCTTGTTCGCATTAATTGTTTTCATGATGAACACCATTCATTCATTGAATCAGCGAATGTCACATACGGTAGTCACCACATGTGACTTCATCTCTTTGATTCTCCTATCTTTTGATATCATCATTATTTTTGTTAATGGCAACCGTATTATTAATAAATTATTCATTTACATCTAAATTGCCAGATGCCTATCCTACACTTCCCTGCTCAGCATTTTGCCCATCGCTTCGGAATCATACTTAGTTTTGCTGAGAAGAAATTTGTTGCAGTGGGTGGATTTTGGCTCTTTCCAGACACTAACATCATTCGAATAACAGTTACTGTTGCACCATATATACGGTTATGGCAGATGTCATTTCAATATCAATTTATGGCATGCAAGATCAAAAACAAGAATCTATCATGCAGCTGATCCAAATCGAGATACTTGTTCCAGCATTACTTAACGGGAGAACTGTACCGAGTGTAAAAATTAGAAAGTTCTTAACGATATTTTCAAGACGACGATTGCACTCATGCTTTTTGACATTTTAGTGGCAGATGGCTATGGTGATTTTTGCGTCCAACTTTGGAGCTTACACTGAAATAAATGAAATGAATAGGATGTGGCACTTCTTGAGTCTGTCGAAGATTTTTCAAGATGGACATCAAATATACGCATCCTTAAACTAGAGTGGTACGGTTGATTATGATGCTATAAATGAGTAATGAATGCAATATGATGTTCCCCCGAAATAGTATAGAATCATTTTTGCATTGCTTTCTCAATTTTACTCAACTGAAAGCATCAGTCATCATGAGAAAACAGATTTGATGATGTTAAATCAAAAGCTGACGGATCTAATTGTGATTCAAAGTGAATGCGCATGTCTTCATTGTTCGACTGAATAATTCCTTATGAACGAACTTCATCTGAATCCTATGAGTGCGTCATTACGTTCATTACACTACGTTATTATTGTCAGTCATTGTTTTCTGCTCCTTCTGCATCACAGAGCAAATGATTAGTAGTGACTGCAATGAAACACTAAACTATTGCTAAACTCAAATGCCCACTTTCTATATAATTGTAGTTTCCTCAAAATGAAGTTCATGTTCAAACTTTACTGCTGATACAACAATAACAAGCAGTCTTAGAACTTAGAGAATAACAAATATGAGCTTTTCGATTAATGATATCTTACGTGAATGTCTTTCAATGAAGTGTTTCGGATTGAGAACAGTCATTATAGGACATGCACGCAACGAGAAAGAAGTACTGTTTCATGACGTCAGAAAGGTAGTTGAATTCAGTGAAATGAGAATGCCATGATTCCTTCTTATTCGCAAACGTTTTTTCTAGAAAGCAATTCAACTGCCTTCTAATCAAAGCACAGTGTTTTAAAGCAATCGTTTTTGCGCAAAGCACTGACTGCAACGAATGACGAAGGACGCTGCAGATTGAATGCGACACTTTTCAGTTATGAGATGAAATGTAACTGAAATAAACTGATACAGATGATGAAACACCGCTCGAGAATGCACTACGAAGCGGATCGTTGATGAGGAACAATGCTTTGACGTTATCATATCCAACACCGTCCATATTCATACCGCCACCCAATCTAATGCCATCTTCTTATATGTCATCGTTGGCTGCTGTCGCCATGTCGGCTGCCATGAATGCTGCGGCTGTCAATAATCGTCATATTACTACTAACCCGTAAACGTTTCATTTTTCAGAATAACACAAAAAATGCTCATATCCTTTATAAGTATCAGCTATTATAATTCATGTTCAGTTCATCTAAACGAATAGTAATTATCACATCTGAAATCTAGATACGAGATTCTCGACAAGGTGAATTAGTGCACCGCAGAATAATGTAATATCGCTATATTGGTAACATTAGAATAATAGCCCCAAAATACCACATCGAGATGTATCTCAACATCGGTCTAGTGTTAGCATTCAGTACTCAATGTATGTGACTGACTGCATCATTTCCAGTAACTCATCCAATGAATACTAACGTTCGTTTCAACACTTTTCATCAACAATCAACAACGTCACAAAATTCAACGAACCGCGACACTAAAAATTTTCAGATCACCGATGGTGCCAATTGAATCCGATCAAACAACAGTATCTGTGAATTCATTCTGCTCAACATCAGTACTCGAAAGTCCACCGTGTGGATCACCGGCTCTTTCGTGTGCCGTTTGCGGCGATGTTTCTAGTGGGAAACACTATGGTGACTATTAAAATGAATTCAAGAGATGATGATAATTCCAATGTTTAACGAAATGCATCTAGGCCAATCAGTTATTGAGTCAAAAATTGGATTTCGTGCAACTTTTTTGATGACGGTCATCAACTTCATGTGATACAGTTGACCAAATGAGGAAAACTCTTGAACATTTTCAAACTCTTGATCAATTAGGGTGGGAAGCTGAAAAACCCAAATTTAAACCTATGCATACTCAATTCGTGCAATCTCGGATGCAATTCATTGCTTTGAAAGGCATTTGTAACTTGAATTTGCACAAAAGCAAGCGTCTACATTCGAAGATTCCTCTCTTCTCAATGATAATTCATTGATGATAAGTTTTGAGTGAACATATTTTTTCTGTGGTTAATTTCAAAGAAATTCTGTCGTCTTTAATAGAACAAGTAAACGTTATTGTTGAAATGTGCAACGGCTTTATAATCAATTTTCGGAATGTCCATCCTTCTGATCAGCGTTCAATTGCCATCTTGTAACTGATTATCAGATACTAAAAGAATGCAACTGAAGCATGAAACGAACAGAAAAATTTAGATGACTTACCTTGGTGAACTTTGCGATGCATTGGACTCAAATAGGAAATTCATTTATAAATTGCTATAGAAGACATGACTTTGATATTTGCAACTTTCATTTCTTCAGAAAGTTGTATGAAAGAGATTGGTTGCAAACTCGTGCAGAACATATTCAGAAAACACTTTTCAAAAAGAATTCTTCATCAAAAATTCCAAGCCTTGTCGTGGAGGATTCTAATTTCTGCTGAAATTTCCTTGAGAATGAGTGAATATGCAGCAATGAACTATTGTTGCTTATAAGATTTCAATTGCAATAAAAGTTGACACTGTGTATTGCGAAGGTATTCTCGCGTGCAACGGATGTAGTGGATTCTTCAAGCGAAGTGTTCGCAGACGTCTGATTTATCGTTGTCAAGCTGGGACAGGATCATGCATTGTTGATAAAGCGCATCGTAATCAATGCCAAGCGTGTCGACTCAAAAAATGTCTCAGTAAAGGAATGAATAAAGATGGTAAAGTATATTCGATGCTTATTACAAAACCTGATACCACTCACTAACAATACTAACATCAAGATGCACTAGCAGCAACAGCGAAAATCTTCGTGATCTGTACTCTATATCAGTCAACGACCGTTGTGTTTCTTGAAGTTGATCCGTTTTGAAATCTTTATCCCTAAACAAATTAAAAAATTGCACTCGAAACTGTTTACAAATTACAAATGAATGTTGCAAACGTTTGTAATGTACGCAGTTGAAAATGACTTCGAGGTCATCACGTCTGGAGATGACGAAGAGAATATTAAGAACCTTGAAGTACGGTATCAGATATCTGAGCGATTGGTTTTGCATGATTGAATGTTTTCACTCAACTGTGAATGCACATTGAATGTTTCGAATTTTCTCGATCAATATTAGCCGAACAAAAAAATTTCTCGAGCCATCCGAAAAGGTTCCATTAAGCGCTCGACTTCAAGGTGTGAATCTTCGACACCTCCGGAATAATTGATTCTTATTCAAAGTGTCATCTGGTGAATGCAAACCCAAATGATTTCAGCAGTGCAAAACGAGCGACAACCGCGTAACACAGCCACTATTCGACCCTCACCACAAATCGATTTCACAAATTCGGCACTCCTGTTTAGGTGACAGTTTTCGATTGGTTGCTTGATGTTTCGTATTCAACGATTATTCGGCATCGTTTCAATGAATTGCTCTTAACTGTTTCATGATCTGACACTAGTGTAATATCAGGATATTCAGTAGGATTAATTGCAGTGCGTACTTTATAATTGATTTTCTTTGCACTTCGGTTAGTTATATTCTCCATAATCCTATCAATCTCTTAATCGCACACGTTCTCTCTTGACAAGTCATTCATCTAGGAGAAATTGAAAATCGAAATTGTGTCGACGAAATTCCATCCACTCTCGATCTCAAATTAATTAATTTTTAATTCAAACGTTTCTGTCAATTGCAATCCCAGGAATCACATCCATACGTATTATGTAAATCTGCATTGATCGTATGCTTTACGTTGTGAAATATTCTCTGCAGCAAAATCGACCAATGACGGTCACTGCTCAGCCATGCAACATGAAATGGTCCAATAGAAATGCAGTAAAATTCAGGAAAATTAATAAATGGATTTTGATAAAGTCCATAGTTTTTGCATGATAATGAGGACATACGGACATGTCAAGCGGATTTTCTTCCTGCCCGGTCACTCGAAAATCATCAAATGATTTTAAAAATTTTGTTGGGAAGATCACTTTGTTATTCTCCTTGGCTAATATGTGATTTTGAAACAATCAGTTACTTATGAGGTAATTTACAAGGACAGTCTTGTATGTGGAAGTACTCTAGGAATTTCATTATTGTTCTTGAAAATTTGTTGACGTAGGAAGATCATTCGACAAAAAATCAATTTCTTTTGTCCTCGTACACATAGATTCGGTTCTTCTGCTAGAAAATTCTATACCCATGGGGAAGGAGCAAAATAAAACGTTGCTCTTGCACTTCTTCATTGGTTGCAAATGTAGTTGTGTACAAGCTAAAAGCTAAATATCAACACTCAAAAAATATCAACCGCACGATTCAGAGGCCGATCAAGTCAGTAATCACGCAAGTACGCTCAATAAGTAACATGCAATTTGTGGTGTTATGTCATAGGATTTAATGTTGTATCGCAGGAATGAGCGATGTTATTGAATGGATGGCGTCAATTTGAATCATTTCCGTTCAAAAGATATTACGTGACTTACGACATGCGCTTAGGGGCATTTTAGCAGTTGCATAGTGCTTTCATTCCACTGTCATTTCTTTCTGCCTTATCGTCACGTCAACAATTTGAAGCGAGATAAGCATGTTGACAATTGCCACTGAACAGTTTGCCTCACTCAGTAGATCACTAAGTCGAGAAATGAAAGTTGCGTTCGTGATAGCGATCCATTTTGTGGGATACGTGAATACGTGAACTGCAAAACTTATCATAACTGGCTTGTCATACGAACCCTGAGCTGCGATTTTTCTCAGCTAATCTGTATCTGGATAATTTATTGTCTAGAGCTGGAAAAGAGACAGTTAGGATTTTTGTGGAATGTTCATTTTTCAAAACTCCAAAGTACTTCAGAATACTGCTTTTTAAAAACAGCTCTATTAACTTACTTCAGAAAACAGCTCTAGCATTGCAGTTGATGATGAACAAGCTGAAATAATAGCTTTGAGAGTCACGTTTGCGTGTTGGCTTCAAGAACATCGTGACAGAATCTCTTTCTTCTGAAGTCCAAGAGGACTGAGGGCTGTGCGTAATTGAGATGGCTCAAGAAATTATGAGTTGAAAAGTGGAATTAACTGGAATCGTTTAAGTGATTATGGTGGTGCGATAACGACGACAGTTGGGCTGAATGGTCAAACACCTGATTCAACATCGATGACCACAAAAAGTGCATCACCTGTTGATAATGATAACGTGGATGGAGAGGTTACTGATTACTTACGTCAGCCATGAAAACCGAAAAATAAGTCTATCTTCAAAACAAGCCTATCTCTCTATTTCATCGCCTATGGAATATTTTCATTCTGAACTTATTTGGGAACCAATCACGAGTCTGCAACTTAACGCGATTAGATGCTTAATTTTTGTTGCACATCTTCCAGATGAAAGAAGAAGATGCTCCTGACCAAATCGACAAAGGTATCAGCACAGAATCTGTTCATGAAACCGCAGCTCGCCTCCTGTTCATGGCTATTAAGTGGGCAAAGAACTTACCTTCATTTAAACTGCTCTCTTACAAGGATCAGGTTTGTAGATGATATGCTCCGTAAACTCATTTAGAATTTCTACTCAAGCTCACGAAGTCTCCTGGAATGTATGCAATTAAAAGTGAAACTTCCTGAAAGCAAGAATAATCAGTTGAAATGATTTAATGAGTGTCATTTGATAAGTTTAATAAGTTGATGAAAACCATTTCATTAATTCCAATACGTTTACGGTCGATGAATGGATCTTTAGGGCATATATGGTTTTTCGAAGTGATCCGAAGTAAAACAATGAATTTTTTGCTTAGGTAACACTCCTGGAAGAGGGTTGGTGCGACCTGTTTCTATTGAGCGTCTTCCAATGGTCACTTCCGATGCAGGAATGTCCATTGCTAAGCAACGCAATTACTTCATCAGCTAATGTCCTCAGTTATCTGCAAGATTTATTCGTTCGAATTCGAAATCATAGCATCGACCAAGGAGAGTTTGCATGTCTCAAAGCACTCGTTCTATTTCGGCCAGGTAATCTTTTCGGTGTATCTTATTTCATTCTATTGCCGAACGCAGCTGGAGTTGCTTTGATTCACTGATTCTCATCACTTTTCTGGTTTCACCAACTGTTTTGCTACGGCAGTTAGTGAGATCATTCTGAAGCTTCAAACATTCCGAATGATGAAAAGTTCTCGAATAAAATCAATTTGTGGATAGAGAAGAAAATTTCATCGAATCAAACTGCAGTGGTTCGTTGCTTGTGAGCATTATGTTAATAACTAATCCAAACATGTCATGATTGTTATACTGTAGCATCCTATCTGAATATGTGCAAGAGACAATTTGCTTCTTGAGAGTTCATCGTTGAGTATCATTAATGTATGACCATTTAACGCATCATTGATTTCCTGAATGAGCTATCCGCATAGTCGATTAGTAGCAATACCGTAGTGATTGGTGCTCACATCAAGTTCGTCGAGGTCAAATGGAATAGACAACGACGGCGAAATATAATGCTCTCAATTGAATGCATTTATAAAGCATGAAGTTATTGAGACAGCGAGCAAAACCCCAAAAATAACTCCGAATAGAACGTATCTTTCTTCAGCCGACAAAACAATTTAGAACTTAAAAATTTCTTCGCAGCAAACGTTTTCCTCAGCTGCGAGGGAAACCTCAACAAAACTGTGATGCACATACATATGAGGTTAGGTATTATTTCGTTGCAGTTGATCGATAATCCTGCAGCTCTAAATAAATAAATTTCGCTCATGAAGAGTTTATTCCGACGCAAAAAATCCATAAAACAATTCTTTCGTAGTTGAAAATCTTCAAGAAGTTTTGATGTGATGCAAAACTATCATCTGTTCTAAAATGGCTATAATAACGAGGATCATGTCTTTGAGGTATAATTCAATTCAGTAGCTGATTACCGTATAATGAGATAAAGATTGGTGTGGACTAGTTGAAATGGTTATTGGATTAGGTTAATATAGGTTTAGACAAGATGTGGTCTTACGAGATAACTCCTCGATTCATTTTGTTCTATCAACTTCGGTTCATTTGTATCATCTTCCTATTGAAACAGCTCAGAGCATCAGATAACAATCAATAAATAACAATTTAATATAAGAGCAATTATCGAAGTTGTCATCCGTAAATTCATTAATCGCTCAATTCACCACGTTCAGTTGAAATACGATAATCTATCTATTCACTTGATATTACAACCCCCACATTTACTGAGTAACGCAATCAATGAACAAGTTACATTTAAAATTGATAAAAGTTTAGTGTATTCTCACAGAACCAATTGCATTCCATGGAAATATGCCACATTAAAGCAACAAGTGGAGAACTTTTTCAATGATGGGATTGTAATATCAAGTGAATAGATAGATTATCGTATGAATTTACGGATGACAATCGATCTTTTCAAATATGTTATGTAATGTCCGAAAATTTAGAGATATTTCTGTCGAAATGTTTTCATGAATAAAAATTGCAGAAACCCGTGGCTTGAAGGATTATGCACAAGTGACCGAACTTCAAGATCAAACTCAGCAAATGCTTGCACGTCATTCAACAGCTTTCGGTCCTACAAGGTTTTGAAAGTTTCGTTTTGAGAAAATAGTAATCCAAAATTAGAATAAGCCTTATCGTATCATCGCTATAATTTTTGAGTTATAGCATAATTTGAGCATCACTTCAAAGTGCACTTCCTTTGCAGCGATATCTATCGATTCCTTCACTCTGAATTTTAATGCCAGTAAAAAACGAAACCGAATGCATTCAATGCACACTGCACAAGTTACCGTTCCAATCTGCAACAGCAAAAAGGCATTTGCGTACACGGATCAAATAATGACCATTTACTCCTCCGTAGTGACATATTTGGTGGAACATTGAGCTTCAATCAGTTGATTTATTCCATCAATTTTTTGGTCTTTTTTCTCAAGAAACGGGTTCTCAATAAATTATTGTTTTTTGCTTCTTCAAACAATCATTGCTTCTTTAAAAGTCGAATTCGTGATAATCTTATTTTTTTATGGAATTGCCTTCCAGGCAAGCAAATGATTCGTGATCACGAATCGTTTTTTTACTCTTAATGAACTTCGATTCATCTGTAACAGTGTCTTTGCAGATTCGGTCGATTATTATTACTACTGCCATTATTACGTACAATTGGTGCCGACAAGATTGAGAAGATGTTTTTTGAAGCAACCTTTGGTGGAACACCAATCGAAAAATTAATTTCTAAAATGTACAAACGATGAAATTGTAAAAATATACGTTTACTCACGTTGTGTATCACTAACTATTACACTTATTTTTTAACAGCCACTTGTAATGAAAAAGATATATTTGTACAACAATTCATAACAGACATTGATAGTTGTATGTCCAATGATATGTATATTAATGAATATGCAGCAATTAACTCTTTTTATTCGTTTTGATCTGCACAGCGATCAATTGCAGTCCGGTTCAAAACCTACCAACGGATTATCGGTGTCGAAAAGAGTATTCCACTCTTGGAATGTTATCTTCTTTCAGCGACAGTTTGAATCTTCATCAGAAACAGATTCATCAACTTTAAACGGTTTCATTGGTCTCACAGAACGCACCGATTAACTGATCCCCTTCATCGACATACCGTTTTCGATATGCTCGAATTATCTGTTTAGATACCTGTACAGTAGTGATGGGGTACGAGCGAAATTTCTGTAGGTCAGAATCCGATCGATTTGGCATTTCGGTATTCCGACAGTCAGAATTCCAACCGACTCCCCGAATTGCTCGATCGGAATTCCGACCGACTGTCGGTCGGATTCCAGCACTACTGTACGGTATGGAAACGGATAAACTGATAATGAAAGAATAAGACATTTCCGAAATACTATCATAATTCCATTGGCGAATCATCAGAACGAAAATATTGCCCACATGAAATGTAATTCAAGAGCCCAGAGACGAACTAAAAAAGTGTCAAGTCATGTTCCAACCGATTCGAACTCATTTCTTCTGCATGCATGTTTCCTGATCGATGCCCAGCTTTTGATATAAGTTTTCGATATATTTATTGATATTCTGGCAGAGTATATTACCCTTACTATACATACAAACACCTATGTTCAGCACCATCCATCATACAGATACAGTGAAATTTCTGAATGGAAGAATGACAAGATTGGTTACCAGAAGGGATGCAAAGAAAATTTGCTTTGATTAGTGCTGAATGGTTTTGCTGCAGAGAGGGTTTTCAAGTGATCTGGAAAGACTGATGGCTGAATAGGTTGAAGCAATGGAAGAAGTTGAACATTTGTGTTAGGCATTGGTAATAATGGCAGTTGTTGAGGTATTGGCTGGCCTTGCAGCAGATTGAAGGGTTGAGCAAGTGCGGGTGCTGATAGTGGATTCGTTGGAAGAGAAGGTAATCCGAAAAGCGCGCCGTTGTTCAACCACGCCTGCGGTGGCGATAAGACATTGGTACCAATGTTCCATGCGCTTCTAGTCCGATTGGTATTGCGATAATCTGAAATATGCAAATGAGTATTTGCGTGAACACTAGACGTTCACTGCTTTCAGTACACCTCTTCACACACAAAATGAAACTGTATGTGACGAGACTGATCACTTTTCAAGAGACATCGCTCAACTTCCAGCTAACAAAACACACTATGAAAGATACTTTAAGCAAGAATTTGAATGAAAATGACAAATTTTTTACAAATTTCTTGAGAATTGTTGATATTATTCTGTTATACTATACGATTTTCCGAAGTATTCGGTGAACGATTCTTGACGATTTGTACTTTCTGGTCGAGCTTTCAAAGCGTTTGTTACGTAAAATGATTAGTGGAAAGCATTCGTTTAGTTGTATTACAGTGGCAGATTGTCAAGTTATCGTTAATCATCGGTCAGTTGATCATCAGCGTTATGTTTTGACTCACATTTGTATTAGAGCATTATGTACGAGAGTGAGTGATGAAGCATTCAAATATCAACGAATACGAGGTGTTTTGTTGGTGTGGTAAGCATGCTCAACAAGGAAATACCTGATTAAAGAGTGAACCGACTTTTAAAAACATTCATGCATTCGAAATTGGTGTAGCTGTGAGAAACACAGAACTCATTGGTGATTCGAAGAGAAACTGTGAAACAGAATTACTTTGCAAAATAAAGAGTTCTAGTTATCTGTAATAGTAATTCTGAGCTGATAGTAATTATCAAGTCTTTAACAGTAATTAACAAGATTGTTTTCAAACCATCATTTCTATTGTCAAATATTTTCACAATCAGGTGAAATCATCGTGTAGTTCTTTGCTACCTGATCTAAAACGGTTGGTCAATATTTCAGATGAAATGATAATTTTCGAAACTTTAAAGTCAGCGACCACGTTCAATTCAGTAATTTCACTGAACATCAGTGCATGGATTCCCAGGTCTAACCGAATTATCAGATACTATCAGATAATGACCATTCAAAAAAGTGGATGCCTGATGTCAAATACGAGTGATTATGAGATCGAAAATAAACATATCCGTGCATCTGATCGTGAATGGGAATGACCAAAATGAAATTGTTCACTGCAGCCTACACACAACGTTGGTGAATTAGTAGTTGATTCGAGAGAACAATAAGCAAGATCATAATGTAATTAGCATACCATTAAAAGGTGTTTGGAGTGGCAGTAATTGTTGTTGCTGCTGCTGTTGCATTATTTGTGTAGCGTAAGGGTTATACGGTGACTGGTGGTTATAAGCGGTAGGAGTTAGCATTTCTCTAGTGGTTTCTACCATAGGCGGAGGTGTTGCGAGGATAGGTGGAGCGGTTCGGCGGGGATACACACGTTTGCTGGATGGTAGCGACCGCTGTTGTGATCGAATTGAGAATGCTCGGTACGGTGACACTGCCCTCGGTACTGATCGGTCCATGTTTCGTGCACGACTCTGCTTTTAAGAATTTTGAATCTTTTGCATCGACATCGCTTTTAGAAAATTTTACTTCAGATTTTCAGGAGCTGTCGTGAAATTTCGTAGAATTCAACGCTCAGATACCATTTTAAAAATATTTTTTGCTTATGAAATTTGAGTTCGGATAAAAACATGCAAAAGATGTGGAAGTACTTTTTCCGAAAATTTTTCAAAAGTATTTGCTTTCAATTTTCGGAACAAAAATGGCTTATTGAGTGTTAACAAACCCACTTTTTTGTTCATGTTTTCTGCATCAATCGTTACTTTGGATGTGCGTGTTGAGGATACCTTCAGCAGATCAGAATCCTCTTTGGAATTTCGTCCATCCGGTTTTTCATAGCTCCTTCAACAAGCCCTCCATGATCCTGTCATCTCAACTCTTGAATATACAGAGTGCAAGTGGGAGTGTTCTGCTGACCCGAAAACTCAGTGAAACGCTCCCACTCACAATCGGACAAACGAGCGATCAAGTCGCGTTCAATTAACGCAACATGTCATTGCATGTTATATCACTACTACTCCTACGGTTACGTAATCCAATGATGTTGGATAATGTTCAGTTGGAATTTCATGGAATCTTTGTTCGATTGTTGGACGTTTTAAATACTTCGATGAACCGGTTTCCTCTGGAACGAGAGGGAAAACGTTCCAAGGCGATCCGTTTCGAAGTACCTTCTTTCGAACAAGAAGTACTGAAGATTCGAAGTGTCACAAGAATGAAGATATTGATCCTGCATGACGTCCACAAGAATCCCATAAGAAATTTCTCACACATCACTCAGAATGTCATAAATATAAATAAAACTCGATATGGAACAAAACTAACCGTAGAAATGATTTCTTATCAACATTATTGGTCCCAAATTGACGCTTTGGTGCTACTGCTGGCTTTACCCGACTGACGTTTCGTTTTAATTGCAGAATTAATTCCTCCAAATCTGCATCCTTCAGGTTGCTTTCTCGAAGTAACTCGACTAATTTTTTTAGATTTGGTATTTTCTTATCAACAGCACTACCTTTTTGCGATGCTTTACCAACCTGAAATAATAATTTTGAAAGAACGCATAAATCATCAAATATAATCGGGGATTCAATCGATATATCAGAGGAGGCATTTTGGACTTGAGTTGTCGCTTTCTAGTTGGAATGCAGACATCGCATCTGTTCATCAGTGATAGATGAACTGTGATAACTGGTGCCGTTATTCGAAAAGTTCAAAATGAGATACGCTGCGGACGACTCAAAGTCGATTCACTCAAAATCAGAAGGAAAAGTGTCAGTATAGAATCAGTTGCACTGATCGGTTGTGGCATAAATGCATAATTGAAAAATTCGTGAGAGATACAATGGATTTGTTCTCATTGATGATTTGCTGAGGTTCTTTGTCTTCACTGAACTCTTTCGTTACTTCGTCGTAATATTCGTCTTCATCGTGACGAGACGAACCATCCACACTGCTCGCGATTGAGTTCTCTTTTATGGACGGTTCGATTTTAGTTTCAGTTATATTTTCTAATGTCTGAAATATTTCAGCATACATTCAGTTGATGTTCTCTTAGATACAACCCGGTCTCATTGCGTATTGAAAGTAAGACCAAGTGGAATAATGTAAAGGGACATTCCATTATAGAACATGCTCTTGCTTACAATTAGGTGATTATTAATACAGGAACATTCGAAATATCAAATAAAGTGATAGTGAAGGTGTAGAATGAAGTCCAATGTAGAACTGCGACTCAACTCATGAAGCACTCAACTTCATTGAACATACTGAGTGTTCAAAGCCTACGAATCTGTGAAAATCAACCAACTTCATCTGGGAATAACGTTATCGGTTCTTGCGATGTGGTTTCGGTTGGAATTTGAGTTGATGGCGGATCAGTATGAGTGACGGCAATTATTGAGTGTTCTGTCGTTGTACTTTTTTGTTCATTAGTATCGTAGTCATCTGGATCAGGTGCTGGGAACTGTTTACCCAGTTTACTAAATTCAGCCTCTTCGACGCCAAGCGACGAAAATCGATTCGGCGTTAACGTACCACCCAGTGAACCTGAATGACTCGAAATTTTTTCGCGTTCGTATAAAAGTTGCTGTCTTAAAAGGAAATTCTAGTTTTTGATTAGCATGTACGGCGCTGAATTGAAGAAAAAAAATGGACGGAAGAGGCCTAACAGTGAGAAATTACAACAGTTAAGAGCACGTGTAAAAAATTCACCGAGCATAACAAACCTGTTCCACCAAGACCACTTCCGAGCCGTGGTAATTGACCGGGAAGAGCACCGGCAGTCAAGAGTCTATCTTGCATTTCGCGTTGGGTCTGTAATAGACATCAGTCGACTCATTATCTATCATTTAATTATCACTTAATTATTCCATCGATCGCTTCAACAAAAACCATTCTATGCAACATTGTGTGAAGGCCCATCCATCATCTGAGAAAGTTCTCTGTCGAAGTGCAACGAGCAGCGAATAAATGCACTGACAAATCGATAGCTGTTCGGAACATCAGTAGCCGAAGCTCATGTTGCTTATAGAAGTGACTTTTTTCAGTGAGTCGAATGAGGAAACTTCACAGACAAATTTACGTTTATCCGCTATTAAAGTTGAAGCAATTTCGAATAATCACTCAGCGTTCCTCTTTATAAATTCTACTATTCAAACAATCCAAACTGCCTTGCTGTTTTTTGCAACGAAGTTTCATGTTACACAAATGAATTACCGCATCTGAATGGCTGAATGAAACCTGTCAAATGAACATTATAGTGATGATGAATGACCGTCTTGAATTAAAATACGTGTCATATTGAAAAACTTTTGAGGCAAAAAACGACGTTAAAACACTGAACTAGATCCTTTACTAATCACAATTATGTATGTTCAAATAGTCATTTCCCTCAGAAAGCATTTAGATTTGAAGATTCCTCGAGGCAAATTGCATGAATTAGCCATCTCAATCTATGCAAAAATTTTGAAGAATGTCTTGAATTGCATCTAATAAAGAAAGGAAGGATATCATCGCTGAGAAATATGAAGCATTACTGCACTATGAAAGCATTCATTTGATTTGAACGCATGTACCATTTTTAATGATTCTTTTCAGAGAAGCACATCACTCAATATCGACAAAAAACGCGAAATAGGCATTCAATATCAATAACGATTAGAGAATTAAGCATTTTTTCTAAAACCAATGTTCACACTTTTTCACATTTCTGTTCCACTTTTTTTTTTCTCGAAAACTGGTTCACTGTCGCAGTTCGTTAGAATTGTCTTCGTGAATGACGGCCAACACAAAAATAAATTCATCAGTAATGATTGAATAGGTAATTGATGCCGATGGTGAAATTCAAACGAGATTTCATGCCATCGATAGGGCTCATTTCGTTGATTACAATTCAAATACTTACAACTTTTTAAGCGGTTACACTGAACGTTGAGTGCAACGAGCGACGAATTGAAAGAGTGATATTGAATGATAATAATACATTGACATACGTTTAGAAGATTTTCGGCAGCTAAACTGAACCATTTACCTTCTGACGCTTGATTCAATATGCCGACACCTGTACCGGTTAATTGTAACGCGTTTTGAGCCAGCTGATACACTGAATTTGATGTCATTTATTCATGAGAATTTATTCATCAGTTACCGCTGAATAAGAATATCCTACGAGACATAAAATGATCGATTTCGGAGGAGCTATTCGAAAGATATTACCTGTGCAAGAATGGCGCTTTATTTGAGGAGAAATGGCATTTCATATTTTGAAGTGAAATCTCGTTTGAAATCTTTATCGGTTCTCCTCGAAATCTCTTTGATAATAGCATATTACACTAATGAGACGTAATCAGAGCATAAATGAAAATGACCGGATGCTTGAAATAAATAATTTTTCTTTCACGGAGTATTTCGATTGGGAATCTTATTTCGCATCAGTTTTGCGTGCATTGAATCATTTATCAACAGATCAACGCCGATATATTTTATCAGTCGTTTGATTCGCAACTAATTGGATAACAGGAACATGAATCAGATGATGTATGCTATTTTGCAAATGATCTTGAAGATGCTCGCAATTGTTTTGTTTGCGATCACTTTCTCCTGTTCTGTTTGTATGTTGTCCTCAGAGATAACCCGATCTGTATACTTATCCCAACGGTCACATCGCTGATCATATTCTTAGTAACCAGTTTGCATTTTCAACATATTCTCAGCCGTTTCTTATCAAATTATCTAATAGTGTTGATTACGCATATTCAAACTGGTGTGATAATTCAACTGCGAAACTGCCTCGTAAGTCAAATGGAATGTGGCCGAATATCAAAAATAATAAAATCACTGAATGGATCGGGTTTTCTCAAAAGTTAGCACTTACTTGATCTGAGAACGTAACTCTGTACAATACGGCTATGTGAGAAGAGTATGAGTGACAATGACAATCAACAATACGCGTAATTCGCAAATGACGAAAGTGCCTTGAACTGATTTGCCTTACTCATAATATGAGTAGTCAATTTAAGAGGAGCGAAGCATTTATGCGAATTCAATCGAAAAATACATTACTGTTTCCACGGATCTAATCAATGAATAATATGTGTTGAAATTCCTTTTATAAGATGTTTGCCTTCAATTTCAATTTAATCGCCGATTCACTAACGGCTACGATCGAGACAGGAACCGATTTTGTTCCGATGATCCTCACTGGTACCATTATGTGAAATTATATTCTCAATTAAGATATCCCGACAAGTTTTTCGAAATTTCATTGCATCATTTCACGAAATTTATGAAATTTGCATTTGCTAAAATTGATTGCGCATTCAATGTCAATGTACAATTCAGAGATCTATCAAAAAGCACAGTTTATCATGAATTAAACATCAGAATTTGCGAGAGCTGAGTGTTAGTTTACAAGCTTTTCAGGAGAACAATTCCCAGCGCAACTTGGCCCAATTTGTTTTTGGTTAATTCAGTTACTCAACAAATTCGCTATATGAAACACCCTTCAACGCAAGACGAAATGAAACTGAAACGGGGCCAACGAAAAGTCAAAAGCTTTCATCAGATAATATGGTTTTGATACGGAGCGTGTCTCATAATATCAAGATCAAAATATGGTGAAATTTGAAAAATCAAGTTCTCAACTTACACGTTCCTATGGCACCAAGTGCCCCGGTACCAGCGGATGCTGCCCCTTGGGCTGCTGGGCCTAATATTTGAGGTGCAATAATGCTAGATGCCAACGAAGCAATTTCAGCGATTTGAGCATGAGTTATGAATATGAGCTGAACTACGAGAAAGACATGTCGGAAGATGGCTGTCGTCATCTTCACAGAGTGATCGGGTTGTATTCTTTGTAAACATTTTATTGTGGTGATGAAGAAGAGCAGTGAAATCTATAAAGCGATTGTTCGCTGTGGGAGGGAGGGAGTTTGCAAACTGGTTAATGGGCATTTATTTAATCTTTGCGCATAAGGTTTCGTTCAAGGTGATTATCCATCTCAACCACAACTTGTTTTATTGTCGAAATATTCTCGTATCGATTTGATCCTCTCAGAATCACCGACGACTCCTCTGTGTGTTCGTGAATCAACACAGTCAACTATCGTTTTCATCTCCTCGCGCACAACAATAACAATCGATCATTTCCCGAACACCACCACATTTTCCATATTGCGGGCATATGACGTTTTAGGGCACATCCCAGTGCATTTTCGATCTTGCGTGCAATTCAGATATATTCACACATATAAGATAATTTACACATACTACAAATTTTTCGATCTTGTGCTCATACATGCTCATACATTCATGTGTCTGTGCTCATTTGAGCGTGGAATAAACTGTTCGCAGAATTTTTTTTCACAACTTGAAGAAACTCTGACTTTTATTTGTTATCGCAGCACCTAGCTTTTGGTAGACAATTGCTGACTGATTACGACCTCTATGAATGCTTCCACTATATGAGTTAAACAAAAGAAATTCAAATTCCCATGATGTTTTTAGTAATGTATTTGCTGAGAAACGTGCTACTTTTTTCAAGACACTAAAAGATAATTATAAGGGCAGAAGAGAGCGCCATTCAAACTCCATGATGATCGGCGCAGATTTAGTATTCAAGATGTTGGAAGAACTGTAACATTAATTGCCATTTTAACTCATCAGACCGAATTAATGGTTGTATTAGTTTATATCGTATGCTCCATTATACTGGGATTTGAGATGTTATACTGATTCTGATTTGTTATTATTATGGATTTATGAACATTTATGAACACGCAGTAATGGCAATGGATGATGGATGGATAAATGCACCAGACAGACATAAATAAATATGCTCATAGGCGGATGAAGGCGAAATATGGATTATGCGAACATAACTCACATTCTTAATGAGCCGCGTAATAGGGACGATGAATGCTATGCGGGTTGGCATGTTCTATTGACACGCATAATAGGATAGCATAAGCGACACAAGCCTTAACGCTACACTTTTGCACATTGTTCTTCTGCAACCGACGACGAATACGCAACATACGTTCTATCAAATTTCAGCCTCATTCAACACACTTCCCTTATTTCACTCTTACGTCTGATCATCAAGAACTTATTATTTGTGCTCTTTAGGTAATTTTTTGGAACAAGGCATCGATTCCATATGCGTGCTGTTTTTATTTTCACAAATCAGCTGATCTTAAGATCTCAAATCAACAGCTATAATCATCAGCAAACGTCACGACGCGATTGTCATGTCGGTTATGTATGCCCGATGACCGACAGTAATCGAAAAGCGCAAATCGAAAGGCTGTCTGTAAGGTGGTGCATCCAGCGGATTGTATGGAAGTCGCGATGATAATAGCACCTTTCTGAAAGAAACAGGAAGTATTCATTACTTGACGATCCATCAACTTAGTTGTTTCCGTCTAAGTATAGATCACATCAATTATGATGTCGTTGATATTATCGAGATCATATTAATCATGATCGTATTATTATCACAAGATTTTATCGGTTACTTTTTAAGTCAACGTTTCTTAAACTTTATCAATCTGACTCATAATGATTACATTGATACTTAAGATGCAACACGGAATTAAAGTCCTGAATGTTGTTAGTGTCTATCAATGTTGCATGCATGCATTAAAGCACAACAAACGTTAAAGCAATATTAATCGCTGTTCAGTGGCACGATATCTGAATGTGCTGTCGAGTGCATGCACATATCACCATAAAAACGTTTTTTCAAAGTAACGAATCACTCCCTGGCCAGTTGTCTTAGCAACGATTCATTTCGTGCACAAATTCATGTCGTCTATTTGTCACAAAACGTTTGTCACGTAACGCTTTTCTTCGTTCACTTACATTCCAAATATTCAAACTTCAACTTCATTATCATCAAATTTGAGATCGCCGTTGTACTTCTGACATTATTTGTTGAAATATCAATGGCTGTGCTATTGTTGCGATGAGATTCAGCAACGAATTCAGCAGCAATTGAGACTTCACGCTAAAAATAAACCACCATGATATTCATGCGCTTTGAATGGTCGTAAACTGAACAGTTACAGTGATGCGACTCTGAGTACCAATCGAGTTTCATCCTGACCCAGTTATGCGAAATTCTCTCACGATCAGAGAAGTTGTTTCAGGTGAAATAAACCTTCTGGTGCTCACGAATTGATTTAGCTAATCAGCAGTCACGATTAACTACTGATTGATCATAAATTTCTTGTTGCTTCAATAGGCTAAACCGAATTCTTTCTAAAGTAATCGGTGATTAAAAGTGAGTCGGTATAAAATCGTACGAAGTAAATTTGCAATACTGAGAATGCATGAAAAGAAGCAACAGCTAGATTTTACTGCTAACGCAAATTAAATGGTTGAAATGAAACCGGTACGATACATTTTCGGTGCTAATATCAACGCTCGTCTTTTGTGTTTTAAATTAATATTCGTTAGTGTGTGTTGCACTGAATCCTTTTCTGGCTTTCGTTGGTGAATGTGAATCGGAAGTGTTTGTCTTGCCTTCAGGAGATATGCGATTCGCATGTCAACTGAGTTTTAAATTAGTTTCAAAAATTCCGTTTACGTTGCTCCACTAGTAAAACAGACGAAAAGTAGGGAATTTGCCGCCGTTCAGATGGAAATTGGCATCTTGAAAGACGAATTGAAAAGCATGCCTTCAGTCTACTGCGTCTACGTCGAAAAGCACTCACGTCCTCATCAGAGCAGTCTATTTTACACTGTTCCCGCAATTTGGTTGGTAAAATCTTTCAAGTAGAAAACATTTGTTTGCGAGGATTTACGTAATTTGCTTCGTTGAGGGCGAGCAGTAATTATTTTATGCGTTTCATACTGATTCCGAAGATATTTTGTTTCATATTTTTCGAATGTGCGAAATGCCCTTTTAGCCAGAAGAAAATTATTAATATTTACAATGCTGCTAAATTGCCTCAGCGATGATTCAGTTGACAAAAAACTGCTGATGACATCGAGATTCAAACTTTCATTTCACTTTTTCAACTAATCAATTCAATCATTTTTCTGTATTCATTTATTATTTTCTATGCAAACTTAGCGAATGCTCGCAACACAACTGAGAAATGAAGTTGCACTCAGCGGACAACTTTTCCAATTGGCTCACTTCTCACGAGCCGTCAATGCAGAAGTCATGCATTTTTAATCATTCGCGAGCATTTCGTACCCATTCAGTCAAATATATCATCAAATATTACTAAATATTTCGATTTCTCAATATACTCGATATACTCTGAAATTTGATCGATACAGGAACACATTCGACAGCTCAATTGAAACATGCTGCTGAAAGTCTTTTTTCGTCGAGAAATATGACTCTGAGAAACGTTCGAGCTGTATTATTATTATTCTAGTCCGTAATCTCATTACCGCGACGAGGTGTTTTAGTATGAGCGATGATCCATATTCGTTAACTATGCACTGACAGCGAGTGCAGTTGCTTTTTTGTTGAGCAACGCGATAGATATAATCAACAACGAATATGCGCAATTCAGTATGAGACTGAACGCAGTGATACAATGCACGCAATGTTTCCGATGGTTGACTCAATCCTTCGCGTTTAACTGACTAGTTTTTGACAATTCTTTTTCGCTTGAAACATGATAAATATCAATTCTGTAACTAAAAAAATCTTCGATCAAATAATTTAAGCCATGATTTTATAATCGAAATTTTGACGCGACGTTTAATCTGCTGATTGATCTGCGTGCCCTCGATCATGTCATTGTTATCGTTCTTGGAAAAGAAATGAAAAAAGACGATTTTTTGAAGATTCGATTGGCTGATAAATGCTTCTACATATCATTCAGAATAAAATGTTAGAATCGTCATCGCAATGAAGATGGCTTGCCATTTCGTTAACATACCTGTCAATTCCATGTTCTGTCGTGTGATAACGTAAATTCAAAGATTGTTTTTGATGAAGATAAACTTTCTGTGCATTTCAATTGATTCATTAGGCTACTTGGGCCAGTGGAAAAGCACCGGTGAAGCGGAAGTATTAATTTGGTGAGGTATCGGGAAGCAGTGCGATGTTTTTAATCAAATTCTGGCGTTTCTATCCGTCACCGCGGCATATATCACGTCTTCTCTGCAGCAAGTTCATTTTGCTTCATTTTCTTTGCAGCAATGCTCGTTTATTTATCATTTCAAGTGACAACATTAATTCAAATGATACCATGACAACGATGAGGTGAAAATTGAGCAACGGTGCTACTCTGGCTTTCAGTTACCGCGGTGAAAACATATTCATTTAGGTTGACGTAGCGTTCAGTCCTTCGCTGAGCTTAATCCGAGAGTCAATGTGAGGTTGCAGATAACATATCAAAGTTGTTCTTACCATGTAGAAGAAAAGCCGAAGAAATGTCGAATAATTCCGACTGTAGCAATTTCAATTTTGCACTGATTTGATAGGAAAGACTTACTCAGAAATGAAATGAAATGAATTTGACAAAGTTGAGTAATCCAACGCGTGCATATTTTTTCATCTCGTCAATAAAAATTGTTGAAGTATCTGCTGGGTCATTTGAATTGAAAGCTTTGGAGGTGTACTCTCCAGTTATAAGCAGGCAAAAATAATGTTAATATCATGTATCCTCGATTGGGCAACATTCCTTTTTCGCTTTGTTCAGTGTAATTGACTACTGAAGAGATAATAATTCAACGTATATCTTTCACTGCTTTTCGTTTTCCTCAGTGTTGCACAGAGAGCATCGCATAGATATTGACAAAACAAACAAATGGAATGATAAACACTTCGAACAAAGTCATTCTGAACGATAAACATGTCAGCATCGCATCAAAAGCTGATAGACACATATTGCTGTTACGTCGTTTTGACCGGAACATTCGGTGTTCACTTATGAATAACATCGGAAATTTTTTGAATCACTTTCACTTGTTAGTGAAAATCTTGTCGAAATCACTCAATTATTCACCATCAAATGGTTTTCAGTCAAATTTATTCAACTGCTCGGGATAACTTTTCATTTGTATTCGAAATTCATTTCGCGTTGAACCGAAGAATTTAATTATTTTTTTCTCATTCATGTAGTCACCACTTATCTGTCACAACATTTGATTATCGGTGCAGTGCTTATTTTCCACTGACGGAAGCATGAAATGTGGCAAATACTCTGTGCGCTTGGATGAGTCACAGAACTGAATTATTTTCGCTTATCAGATTCAATCCACATTTTGAATCACATGAACCGGAAAATGGACATCTAGGGATGCAAAATGAGCTCAAAAATGCACTTTACCTCATGCGCGCATTTCAAACACACATCAAAAGGATCATTTGTGTTTTCATCATTCAATTTGAAAATGAAATTGTCCTTCGATGGCATTAGATCTATTGATAATGCATCTAATGCGTCAGTTATTTGGATGGATCGAAACACGAATTGGAATTTCATCGATAAATCTCTTCAAACATGTCCTCGATTTAATTGTCCAATCGATAATACTCCAAATCGTCAACATTACTCGAACAATCGAATTCGATCAAAAATCACTTCAATTCTTCCTTCCTTCATAGCCATTTCGATGTTGCGTGACGTTTTCAACCATCGAACTTTTCACGGATGTAATTCGTCATCCTTTCTCAATAAATCGAAACAGAGATTTTGAAAGTGGAGGCGTTCACGAAACAAAAAGAAGAATAGATCGCAAATTTTCAGATTGAAATCTGGTGAAGCATCGGTGCTGCTGAAAGTTTCTTGACGCACACAATATGAAAAAAATGACATAAAAATAACGGCAATATGACACGATTGCTAACTTTTAGTGAGCTTAGCTTAAGTTATTCATATTTGAATATAAATATTTTTGATGTTGCACACAGCTCATCTGAGCTTTTTCTGGCGTTTTCATCCTGAATATCTGAAGAGTCGATGAAGTGTTGTCTGTGATTTTTGAAATAAAATTCTCATATCTTATCTGAACAAGCGTATCGCACTTTTACCCTTCACACTTATTTGTTCATCATCAAACTAAGGTGAATGTTTAATGACTGCAACGGATAACAACACGGAAACGGTACCACCATGTGCTTGCATATTCGAGGAATTCTCGGTGCAATTTCATATCGACGAAGCAATTCTGCGAGTAGCCTAAGAAATATGATTCTTCACAAGGCATTTATTTATTGATTTTGAATTAACGCCTTCAAGATATAGTCATGCTTTTCGGCCTCAGCAACGCCACACATCATAAGTGAATGCCGTCACCATCAATTCTAATAGTCTTCTGACTCACTTTGTTTATTCTATTGAAATTTCAAACTCATTTATTCTTCGTGACATTGCATTCATCAAATGTCAACTGGCAGATTCAGCAAATTGTCAACAAAACTTCAGTGGTATTATGTAACTGATTGTTGGCTAACGTCTCTTTGGCTGCCTAATTGTTGACTTCGATTATGTTCAGCCTAGCTGCTAAACGTTCATTTCCAGTTCCAAAAATAGATTCTGTTGCTCCTTAATGTTCAATTTTGACCTCATCTTCCCATCTTTATCTAATGAAGTTAATCTCCTGGTCTTTGAAAGAGCTTTCGGAATTAGAACAGCTTGAATTAGAGATGGTAACCGATCGAAGTTCGGTAAAATATGGGACAGAGTTTTCATTTTAAAAAGCTGCTCCTCTGATTATCGATGTTTGCAATCGCAAACATCGTCATGTCGGACCAACACCGAAGCAATTCTTCGTTGAGTTACCACTTGTTTCAGTGTCACATTCTGAATTGATTATTAAAAATTCAGAGAATGATTATCTTCTTAGTGTATTTTCTCGTTTACTTAGAGGAATGAATCCAGCAGAACGAGGCTACTGCCTGAACGCCCCGCAAATCATCGAAGGCTTCTCTCTAGCGCCGTTCAATAAACTCGAGCAAATATTCAGGTTTTGATCGCATTTTACTTTTATATTTCGATCTCTCGGTTTCGATGATAATTTCGAAGATGCCGAAAGGTTACACTGGAAATTAAAAATACTTATTTTCGTGAAGTGATTAATGTGTGTTGCTGAACTGAAACATCTAAATCAGAAGGAGAACCCTTTTATGTCGTGTTAGAAGATGTAAGCATGTTTGGCTCTCTGCACTGAAACAGAAATAATCGAATATGTCGAGGAACCAAACTCAGTGATCTGTCGAAAGATGAGTACTTTTTTGGTCAGACTGAGTGTGCTTTTAAAGTAGGCTACACAGTGCATCGTTTACGGTGTGGAAATTCACCACATTCAGTGAATGAGACATGAAATGTTTTGACGTATAAGGGAAATGATGTGATCATCAATTCAATTAGGTTGTTTCCGTCGCGGCTATTGCGAAAAGCTGGCATAAATAGATGACGTTATGCTGAGAGAAGGGAGTAAGTATGGAGATTTGATATTTGACATAGGCAATGGGTCGGTGGTGTGACGCTTTGACATTCCCCTTTGAGGATTCAATCGGCACAGTGGGCGTGCGTTCGATTCCGCATGATTCCAAGAATATTTCTGAATTTCAAAGTTCTTGTTAGAGAATAGCGGAGAGGGTTCAGTTTCGACAGTTGCTCTGGTAAAGTGCAAAGCGGAGAACAGTTCAGTGAGATTCTCGTCAAAAAGCCTTAATCAATAAAACCTTGACCGCATTGATCCAACGTGAAACTTTTTATGCTACAATATCCAACTGCTTTTTCGTTCATTCAATTCTTTGTATACCTATTTAACAAGCTTTTCAAACGTAACATATTCATATCAACAAACCAAATTTCGAGGAAAGAACACAATGAAAGTTGCTCATATGCGTATATTTTACAAAATGAAGTGAATTCAAATCTCTTCGCTAAATTGAAGTATCAACCTTACCATTGCTGCTCTCATGAAAGCACGCTAGGAGTGTACTCAAAATTGTCACAAATAATTGCGAATGGTATTCAGCACATATCCAGCTAAACTCCAACGAAGCATTAATTCTTCCAAGTGAAATCACCTGCTAATTTTAATTTTCCGTGGAGAAACGGTGCAATGTTGTCCGTTACACCAAAGAACACAGGTTATAAGTAAGGTTAAAATTTTGAGGGGAACAACGACTGTTCCTCATTGTTAGTAAAGGTAACATCTATGACGCAAAGTTCTGAAAATATTTTCTATAGAGAAAATTTCGAAAAGAACTGGGAGATCGCAGGTGCTGCATTCGCTGTTTATCATAAAGGTGAACTGGTGGTTGATCTCTACGCTGGCTTTGTAGATGAAGCGAAACGAACACGTTGGTCACACAACACTATGAATAATATTTTCTCGATCACAAAGGTATTCAATTTTCATATGTGCACATCCCAGATCGGATTGACATTAATGCAGATTTCTTATCGGTCACTTCATAAATTAACTGAACCCTTTGCACTTGGCATAACGATTTAATATGATTCTGTTGATGACGATTGATTCAAGCCATTAAATTCATAACCTGATCTGATTAACACTTTGATCATACATGATCATCCAGAGTATCTCAGCGGTTGTACTAGCAATGCTTATCGACGATGGACGTGCCAGTTATGAGGATCTGGTTTGTCGTTATTGGCCCGAATTCGCACAGAATGGCAAAGAGAAGATTACCATTAAAGTGAGGATTCGAATTTTTCGAATTCCTCCACTCTCCACTTAATATTCAGGAATCATTTGCAATTCTACTTTCAAAACAACGAGTTCAGAATCATTATCATACCCTATATTTAATCATTCGCTCAAGTTACACCACGCAACATTTGATATGAGGTGCACTATATGGTGGTGCTATACTTCCAAATTGACTTCATTGCAGCATATAGTATTGCACGAAGCAGGTCTTCCTTATGGAAATGAGGTTTTCACAGCAGATGATGTCTTAAATCCAGCGAAAATGTCGCGAAAGTTAGAGAGAATGCGACCAGTTTGGGTGCCGGGTACAAATTGTGGCTATCATGCTCTTACAATCGGATTCCTTATCGATCAAATTGTCCGAAGGATCGATGAGAAGAAAAGGGGTATTACGGAGTTTCTTCGTGAAGAAATTCTTGATAAATACGGTGAGTTGACTAATCTCTTCAAATGCAGCAAACATGAACTTGTTTGTGTTTATCATCAACCACTCTGTACATTTTTTTCAGTTCCGTTTAAATTTAGTAGTGCATCTGAGCTGATTCAAATACGCCGATTATTTGGTATCATTTAGTGCCGCTTATCGAAAATAATTGTGCACAAGGTTCTCAGAAAGAATTCTCAAGCGATCACCGCGAACTAGAAATTATTTCATGGAAATGAAAACTCATTTTCTTTTGCACTAATGATTGTGTAATTTTTCAGGTATTGATGAATTATGCATTGGATTGGCAGATGAACAACAAAATAAGAATGTAGCAACATTGATTCAACCGTCTGATGAAGAGCTTTTAGCTGAAGGACAAAGGAATCCGGAAGCACTCAGGAGGTTTTCTCTTTATAGCAATGAACACTGGCAGCGTTTATATGAGAACTGGCCCTGGCTACAGATCTCTCAGGTTGATTTTTCCTGGCATGTGAATATTTTATCAAGGACATTTGCCTTATTGTTCATACTTGTTCACGTATATGATTGTATGTGTTCCGACATGTAAATGAATTAACCATTCCACGAAATCACTCCGTTTCTTACACTTCAGTATTACACACTTGATTATATGGATTAGTGCTTTTCCACTCCGAAAGAGAGTCTAATCTTAAAATGACTAAAGTTCTCCATCCTCATTGATCAATCGATTCTTCCGATTTGTTCTCGATTGGATCTGGAATGAGACGAATGCTGTAACAAATGGACTGAATTTAGTGATCGTCAGTCTTCTGATTATCAGCTGATAATGTCATCGACAAACTTATGAAAGGCAACTGTTGAAATGATTGTCGTTGCAGTATAATAAACTCGAGAACCGTCTCTTGCCAATGCCTTCGAATATGGGAATCGCGAGTGCAAGAGCTGTTGCAAAGATACATTCACTGATCGCAGAAGGAAAGTTATTATCGGAAGCATTTCTTTCATCGATTGAACAGCCTCAACTGGTTGATCAATTCGACATAGTTAACGGATATCCTGAATCTAAGGGATTCGGGTGGCAGTACACGAAAAATAAATTGGTAATCTTTCTCTACGCAATGAGATTTGATCTTAAATTCCATTAGCGATATTTTCATTGGGATTGACTCATCTTCAGAACGTCTGGGATTTTCTGAAATTAATTTCATTATTTATGTATGATCGACTGCAACAAGTTAAAGGAGATGAACATGAATATCACATAAATATTTTGCAAAATCAGATTATCATATAGTTTCACGATAAAGTGTATAAAATGAATTGGTGCAATAGTGTTGAATTACGGAATCGGAAGGTTTGTACACAAGCTTTGTATTTTGGAGGTTGCAAGTGTAACGCTCAGGATCAATTAAGATCTTATATGAAATCTCATTACTTATCGGTCATATATACTTGTTGCAGTTGGGGTATTGTGAAAGTTTTTGCAGCCACAATTTTCTTGGTTCATTCGATTGCTGCAAAGTTTATCAGGTGCCGTTGATTGGAGTGATCCATGTGGATGAAAATACCACGAAATTACAGGGTAACTGGATCTTTGGCCATTCGGGTTATGGTGGTCAAAACGTTCGTGTTGATGTACAATCACAGCTTGCGTTTGCATATGTCTGCAATGGATTGAAAGCGGGGGATGCAGACTGCGTGGATACTTTCACTCGACTTCAAGATGCTCTCTATGAATGTCTTAAGAATGCAAATTAATTAGATAGTTTCTAATGCAGTTACAGTGTTGTAATACATTTATTCCCGTCTCAGTTTTTCGTCACGTCTATTTTTGTATTATATATCGCGTTATATCACGATAAAGATTCACATAAAAATAAATTTCTCACGAAAATTTCAACAGCGTAAAGAATGTAGTCAAATCAATTGCAGGAAGAATATCTGATAAGTAAATCTGAACGAGTTAAGAAAACATTACAGCAAAAACCAACAATTTTCTCGAATTCAGCTCGAAAATATGGAACTTTGCTCTTGATTTTATTATCATTTTAGAACCATTACTGTTGCAGTCGATCTCGATTAGTAACTGTTCGTATCGTTCGAGTGATTGATAGCGATTGCAGCGTTGACAATCTATCGGCTGTGTGTACTTCTGCTTTCGCTAGCAACCATTGAATGCAAACTTTCTTTATCGATTACAATTTTGATATAATCGTTCGCTTGAAATTAAAGGATTGAATTGTTCTCGACTTTGCACAAAAGTGCTCGGCTTCGGCTTTGGTTTGTCTCGACTTTGCACAATGAAGGGGTTAATATTATCAGTTAGTGCGTGCTGCACCAAGTTTGCGGTGCGATCCTTGCAGCAATATCATTGACTGTCTTAAAGCAGGATTTCTCAGCCGGGAGTGCTCGCATCCCCAAGAGGTGCAAGATGGTATTCCAAGTGTTACGAGATAAGATTTTATGTTTTGCAAATTAATATCGATGTTCAACGTACACATATATGTAAGTAGGCGAGAATAGACTTCAGCGTTTATATTTTCGAAAGGATAGAATGTGTTCTAAAGGTATACACTTATCGATTTCATTCTTATCATATTTCATTCTTATCTGCACTACAGACACTCACTGCAGTGGATGAGAGATATATAAAGTGAATGTTGTGAGGATAACTAAAAATTTTTTGGGACGTGCGACGGGGAAAAAGGTTGAAAATTACTGTTCTAAAGACTTGTATTAGGTCAGAAGATTGCATAATTAGGTAGTGTGCGTTAGATGTTTCTCGTTCAGGGAAAACATCCCTTAAATAGGCATAATGTGTGTCTCTGTTACAATTATGTAGGGTGCGTTGTGGTGTAAAACAACAGGTTATGTTGAAGACATATTAAATATTGCTCGTTAAAAACACGCCATTTATAATATTTCGTTTTAATCATATAGTACAATCGATTTCATTCTTATCATATAATACCGTCAGCTCTCATAGTGAGTCTTCTTTTTTTGATACAAGATTTTCGAAAGCTTAAACTCGGTGGGAATGTTTTTTGCTCTGAGTTAACATTCCTTCCTTCAAACAATTTCTCTTTCGTTTTCATTGAGTCGATAAAAGAATCTGTTCAAACACTCATCGAATTACATTCATCTTTTCTGTAGCCGAGTTTAATTCACTTCCAAGATACGGAACTTTGCTCTTGATTTTGCGTATTGTGTTATCGTGCTTTGTGCACTTTCGAACGAGCATTATCAATCAATTCACTTTAATCAACAGAACAATTCGAATATGAGTGAAAAACCGATATTGTATTCATATTGGCGCAGTTCGTGTTCATGGCGAATTCGTGCAGGTTGGTTGCATCGCTGTCGGTGTTATTACCGCTGTTATTATATATTGCGAGTCATATTGCAGTGTAGCGGCAGTTTTTGGGATGTCAGTCAGTATATTGCAGCCATCGGCAAGTAAGTTTTGCCTGGGGCCAAAATCTTTCCAAGCAACTGACTGGCGAGCCAATGTACATTATGTGTCGGCGACACAGTTAGTCGTCTATTAGGAAATTCAGTGTCGAAAATTTTCAGTGTAGTAGCTAAATTATTTGAAACTTTCTTTCTTTTCTTTTTTACCTCTTTAAAATCAAACTCACAATCTCATCTGGCGGGCCAAATATTGTTGAAGACAAGCCACTTTTGGCCCGTGGGCCGGGGGTTGCCGATGGCTGGTATATTCAATAGTAGAAAGCACGACTAAGATTCCAAATTTTAGTCAAAATTTCCGATAACTCTCACAGCAATTTCATTTATTTTATTGTTAGTCATTCACTCAGCATCGAACAATATTTCGACGAATTCAACACCACGTATTACATACTAATTGACCCAGTTTTGCTCATAAAGTTAGCTTATTAATTCTCATACCCCCTTTCAGCTCTCGAGTTGAAAGGTATTGAATATATCTATAAGCCAGTCAATCTACTGAAAGGTGAACAGGTAATTGAATGTTTTACCTTCTACAGCTGCAGAATGTTCAATTTCTTTTGTACACTTCTTATTTTGTTTGAATCATATCATTGCTGAAGCAACGCTTTTAAGCGGTACATCTTGGCTCATTTAATGGTCAAGAATTTGTTTATCATGGATTAAACTATAAGGGTTGAATGATTAACTTTGCAGTTGAAGTTGAAATATTTAAATGTGTTACGCTATACTTGTAGAATGGTGCAGAATTCTTAAAAGTCAATCCACTCGGAAAAGTCCCAGCACTTGCTATCGATGGTGATATTATTTTCGAGAGTTTGGCTATCTTGGAATACTTAGAGGAAAAATACCCAAACAAGACTTCTCTTCTTCCAAAAGATCTCATGCAAAGATCCAAAGTGAGAGCCATCGTTCTTGAAGTTAGTTTACAGATATCGCTTCCGTATTATCTTTAACTTATAGCTTTGCATTTGGTATCAATTCTGCATTAAATTTTGGATGTCCTACTTTTCGCTGCAGTTAGCATTTCACGTTAAAACCGTTGTGATGCATATTGGTCAATCGCACATTTTACGTAATGTGTGTGGCGTTCGCCGATTTCATGCTTTGAACAGCCGCGAATGATGCGTCAGTCTCAACATGAAGGATTATTTCAACAATATCGTTTATTCAATGAACTCTCAGATTGTGGCCGGCATTCAACCGCTCCAAAATCTAGGAAACGTAAGTGTAATAGCGAAGTTGTGCGGTAATCCGGAGATTGGTAAAGCGTATGCAAAGAAGTCGATTGAGGATGGACTGCAAAAACTTGAGCAAATTTTAGAAAAGACCAGCGGGAAATACGCATTCGGTGATTCAATAACAATGGCAGATGTGTGTATAGTACCACAAGTTTACAACGCAATACGGTTATCACTTTTACGTTACTTGTTGTTGATCTTCTTTCGATAGGTAACGTCGACGCAAACATTCCGTTTGACTTTGGACATCGCCGACGATTGTGTGTGAACTTTTTTCAAGACACACTGTCATTTATCAGAATGCATTTGCACGCAATTATTTCCAGTAATAGAAATGACAACAAAGTGAATTTTAGTTTCGGTGTTAACATGGATGCGTATCCAGTAATCAAACGGATCGATGCATCATTACAAGACATCGACGCAATCAAAAAGAGTCATCCATCGCAACAACCGGATGCAGTGAATCAATGATGAGACGAGCATTGTAACAAGTTTCATTTGAAGCAATCGATTTGTTGTTGTGTTAATCACTGTCTAATTAGAATTGGAATGCAACATTTCTATTGAAACTTCAGCGTAATGCGCTCTTATTGTTGTTGTTATCTGTGTTATTATGCGTTATGCACAGTTTAGTAAATAATTTTATTTCATCAAGTTATTATTTCTCATAGACAGTTATTCTTTTTCTACAACGAGATATTTCCGTTGATTTGTATTATTACAATAAATGTCAACGACCAAAACATTTCCTTATTGCACGGCGAGTATTTATCCTATTCTCCTCTTCGCATCAATGCTGACGTTTGAATGAAAGCAATACATTGTGGTGAGCAGATAGGCATACATATTTTTATGCAGAGTCGTGGTAGTTGGGGGTTGGTGCATGACTGTCGGCAATCTGGCATGCATTTGGGAGTGCAGGTTTTGGGTCGGAAGAGTTTATCTTCAGAAGGACCGGGAATGATGGCTGCTGCTGGTGTATATTCAGAAGGTAAATACCATGGGCGGGACTGAGTATTTCCTGACAAGCTGTATTCAGAGGGAAGATATCCGGTAAGCGATGTCGACCCTGGTGAATTTTTGTTCTCGGTGGCGAGATATCCGAATTGGGATGCAGAACTTGTAGGAGACTGATTTCCGGAAGATAGAAAGGGGTCTTTGGATGACTCGTAATCGGTGAATAAGTTGCCTGTAGTGGACGTTGACTGTACTGGCTGATTGTAATTAGCGATGGTTTGGCTAGAGGGTGAAGGAAAGCCTGATTGTTTGATGCTTGCGGTGGAAGAATCTTCTAAGTGGGGCCATGGGCTTGGCTGCTGTTTGTATTGCTTGGATTGAGAAGAGGTGAACTTATTGATAGGTGAAGATGCTGTCTCTGATACTGGTGGAGGTTGTGGAGAAGATGTGAAAGTCGACTTCAGCTTTTCTGATGTAAAATGATCTAATGAATCAGTATTCGTTTTCGAGGACGACCATGGCGGATTAGAATCCAAAAGGAATGGATCAATGTAGTATTCAGCTGGTAGAGGTGAATCTGTTTCGTCGCTCAGAACAGATTGAATACAAGAAGGTGAGCACGCAGGCATGCATTGCTCAATACATTTTTTGGTGTGCTTTGGTGAAAGTGAAGGTGGTCTGGAGGAAGTGCATGATGGTTGACATGATGGCATACAATCACGATCACATACTGCACTCTGTTTAGAATCATCTTGATACGGATAGAGATTCACCGTTGACGATTTTGATGATACGCATTCCCTTTCACATGAAAGTTCATCACATGATCGTTTGCAATCCGAATTTAGCTTATATGCAGGGGGTTGATAGTTGAATTTGGGTGAGGACAGACCCAAATTGTAATTTTGTGTTTGAAACTGACGATACAGAGGCATGTCGTAAGATGTTGGAGATGCCTGTCGTTGTGGATACTGTGAACTAACTGACATATACCGTGGGTTACAATTCAGTTGGGATGTGGGATTGCAGCGCTCATTATTGATGAAAGGTTGAGTAACTGGTAGCATCGGATTACGCATAATACGATTCATTAGTTGAATACATTTACGGGTGCAGTAGGGCACACACTGATCTGGGCAGTCTAGCTGAAGTTCTGGTGGTGCTAGAAGTGATGATGATGATGATGGAGGAATTCGATGAGCTGATCTGGGAGGTATACGGCGAGTTGATCTTGACGTTTGTGGACGATAAGAAGGTGATAGTCGATTAACGCATGAAGGATGACATAACGGCATGCATGTGCTCATGCACGGCGAGAGCATCTGCTGAAGAGGTAAACCCGTCGGTAGCATTCCAGGCTGCATACAGCTTGGTGAGCACAATGGCATGCATTTTGGCATACAGAACGGTGCAGATGCTTCCATCAAGGGTCCGTACGCACTCATGAGTGGGTCCATCAAACCTGCATAAGATATCTGACGACGACTTCTGACCAAAGCCTGAAAACTAATGTGATCCCATCCATAATGTGAAGCAAGCATTTAGCCTGCTTATAAGGAGTGAAAACGTGCAATAGTCGAAGCATTTGAATTTCGTCTTCATTTATCTCCACTTCAAAAAATCATCTGATACGATCAAGAATCAATGGTAATGAACCAACCGTTTTACTGGAAACATTTGCAATCGATCTGACTGACATAGTAATTGTTATGAATATTGTGATTAACATCTTGAAAGCTAAAAAGAATTTATTATGTGTGTTGCAGAAAGGCATCCTTCTCAGTCGAGAAAGATGTCTCAGTTTGAAAGGCATCTCAGAAAGATTGAAAGCGGTATTCTAATGGTTAGCGGTATTTCTATCTGCGATTCATAATTGAAATTCAAATTAAATGAGAAACTAGCTTCATTCAAATGAGCTCAAATCAGCCTCGTTCGAGCTTGAAATTCAAACGAGATTCAACGGAAAATAATCGAGTGCATATCAGTTTCAAAACAGAGCACGCATATCAAATTGCCGCGTATTTCACTCTCTTCACGTTCAGTGGATTGACTTGTTTTTGATAAAGAAGAACATCAAAATATCCAGCATGCAGGGGATTTTCAGTTTATTGTTGAGAAAAAGCCCGTACGTGCTTGAGCAAGTTGGCCAAGGATAATTCGATGGAACAGCTTGGTTCTACGGCACCGTCAGAATCTACTCAGGCTGGAAAAATGATGACGAGCATTGCAGTATTAGAAAAATAAATTAACGCCCAAAGAAGTGTACAGCAAACTGACTTCATAAACTGAAAATTCACACAATCAAAATTGACAGTTGGACGACTGTGACTGCTCCTGAATGCTCGTATTGTTCGGAATGTTGAGAGGAGTTTGTTTACCATATTGTTCACTGTTTGTTGAAAATGTGCAAATAATCGGGTTGGAGATCATTTATTCAAGGTTCTGAAGGCTAATTGTGAGTATTCATCGTTCACATTTTGAAAAATCTTTCTTCAATGATTCGATGAATGCCACCAACACTCACTTTGTGCGTACAAGTTGTGCAGTTGTTGAATAGTAAGGTAAGCACTTATTCACTAGCAAATTAGTCTATCTTCAGATGTCATTCCGTTTCTTTTAGTAGAAATGGTTGAGTTTAATGTTAGAATTCTTACTGAATGTAAAGCTACCTTAGTTTAGATATACTGATTGTGAGCAATGTGCATTGATAACAAGCCATCTCCCGATTATGAATGCTCTACGTGATATAATGCTTCAAAGTGCAATGCGACTGCCCTTCGCAAGCAACCACTTTGCAAAGTGTCGCTTGTTAGTCAATACTGGTATTGCGTTCGACTCATTAGTGCTCAGTTGAAGAATCTAATTCGCTTGTTTCAATTCATATAGCATATTCGTGAATGAAGTGCTGAATATGATTCCATTTGTTTACTGCCATAATTCGGACATAATTCAAAGACATTTGATTTTGTTGTGTTTACATTCGACCGCTTATATTCTATGTGTTTTTATTAGACAATGATTGCACAAACCTATGCATTATTCAGAAGGACAATCTCAAGGACGTTTCGCTTTTTTAAATTCAATAAACGAGCACCGTTGATGACTCTCGATAAGTATTGAAAATATGCGACGAGTCAAGTGGTGCTCTGCATAAATCGCGTTTTATTTTCACGCCTCCAGCAAATTCAAAGCTGAAACTGTTCAAAACCAACTATATTGTTGACGATCTAGTCACTGTAGGACAAACAAATCGCTGACATGAGTAAATTTGATTTGTGCATATCGAGAATTGTTGTCATCAATTTATTAATTGTGTACGGGAATTCATTGTGGCGTCGCATCAACACAATAGAATGAGAAATCAAGAATAATAAATTTATATCCATAAGAACTGCAAATGTGAACAATTTATAAAAATGAAATACAATTATTGATCTTTCGACGTTTCATAATAAAATACATGATAATTCATGGTAAATTTCCATTGCTACAATAAAAAATTAATGAACAAACAATTCATTGCGCAATTACAAATAAGATATCAACAAAACTTACAAATACTCACTTTCAGTGAGAACGTATATCCATTTTCATTAATCACTTATTTATTAATTAAGTTTGATCCGATGATCACATAGGCGCCACAATGACAGCCATACATACTTTACCAGCACGAATCAGCTTTAATTTTATTGTAGCTTTACCTTTTTTCAGTAAGGTGCAATACTGTTTTTCTAATTCTACAACTAAACTAGTACATCTGAACACCGACAGTTGCAAGCGTAAACCGTACATCTTATTGAAATTTGGTCGAGGAAGAAATTGAGAGGAATCCGAGGGAATATAGAGACTGTGCATTAGTGGGCGAAACACACTCGAAAGATTATTCAAAATAAGTTCGGTGTGTCGACAGACTCCAACACGCCGACGGACTGCAATAATCCGAATCCAATATAATCACAAAGATTAATCTAATCACGTTCAAATAAGAAACACATGTGACCTATCATACTCGTAATATATAAAAGTTCATCATAATGCAAAAAATGTCTTTTCGAAGACGAGAAGGATGGATTACTGGTGAGAGATTAGCGAACTAAAAAACGATCTGTAAGAAATCAGTGCATATTTTAGATCAGTAGAAAGTGGCCACGTTACTCTTCATTTAAATTGTTAAAAAGCGAAGAGCGTTGTGATGAAAAAATTAGCAGTTTTGGATAAATGTGCTTGATGATAGTGTTGATTAAGTTGAGTAAAGCATATTACAAATATGTATATATAAATGACACAACGATGTTCGGATTATCGAAAAATTCAGAGACATGGCACGAAGGCTTACAATAGAAAATTTACATCAACATGTTGCCTTCGAAAGCGAGGCTTCATTCCCAATCGTAAGGCATGTTAAGTTCAATTAACATTCCAGCGTCAATATACAACTGTAGCTATAAAATCAACGTTGGCTGTCAATACGAAGATATTCTTGAACAACCACTCAAAAACTGTATGCGTCAAGCTTGGAAACGATCAATGCAGTGAATGGGAATGACCTCGAACTGAAGACTGATCAATGTTGATGGATATCAAAAGACAAGTTGATGCGATTAGCAAAATAGATGATGAAACAGGCACATATGCAACACAATCAAATATGCAACTACTAAACCAATGAACTGACTTTTAACGACTAGCACATAATAATAACGATACATACCATGCAAACGATACGCACTAAAACAACTTGCAATATCCAACAAAATAGATGTGTAAAACTACCGTAACACCTTTCCCTATCCACTACCGTATATTGCGCACAACAATAACAGAAAGGTGTTATTCACTGAATGAATATCGCTTGATTCGCATATGTAATGCAGATTTGCCGTCGGTTCAACATGAATTTCAAGAAATGCAAAACATGAATACAACAAATTTGATTTTCATCAGAACAAACAACACACGTTGTCTGATCAATAGGAGGACGGATACGAACACACGCAATCAAATAATTGACAATATTTGAAACATTCCAAACGAATGATTCAACGAATATGGATAATTATCTGAACAACGGACCAGAATAAAACTTATAATTAGATATTGAAAAACGCAAATTACAAAAGGAGTGAGCATAAAACGGCAGAGAGGCTTAAAAACCATATCATAAACTGTATCGCTTTTATGTTCGTTTTTATCTCGGATTGGAGAAATTGATCAAGTATTTGAATAATCTGTTCGAGACCGTTTCGGAAAACAACCGTATCTTATCGTTAGCGTTAGAATGCCGCAATCAAACAGCGTTGAAACAGCAAACAAAACAAAACAATTATGAGAGATGCACTCGCAATAAAATTAACCATTCAAAAATATCGCCTCCATTGATAAATTTTTTCCAGATTTCGATGAATAACTGGTGATCGTTTGCTCACGAGAATAAGAGTGGTAACACAGAGAATATCATTATGAATTGCAAGATAATAGATATTTGGTGGGTAAACGTAATTCAGTAAAAAATTTTGCGAACAACGAAGCAAGTTGAGTGGATGGATGTCGTTGTTCGCTTTTAATGAATAGACGATACGAGCTATCGGTGGAACGATCCGTTCCCTTCATCACTTCCGGCATTCATCTCAAACACGCTGGTGTTCGAGCGCCGCGGCTTGTTGCTGCGTTACAGCGGCAAGTTGCGATTGTGCAGCTGTAAGTTGCGCAGCATAAGTGCTTGCCGGTAGAACACCGTAGGGTGTATACGCGTACTGCTCAAAGCCGGTAGTACCCGCCGTTGAGACTGAAATTGCACTGTTGATGAACATTCTTCACAGAACTGTGTCTTGTGCTGAATACGGCTACACAGAACACAACGATGCACAACAGTTAATGGTGTGCAAAACAATACAAATGAGATGATGTTATCTAGAGTTTTGCATGGAAACGCAACTCGAACGGAGGTATTACTCTGGATATTATCCCAAATGAAGGTTTGCTGTTTCAGTGTGACATTAATGTGTATAACATCATCTCATATTCAGTGTAACATCAACTACAAGCAGGCAGAAGCGTGTTGGGAGGATCAGCAACTAGAGGGAAAGGATAATTTCAACGTAAACCGATAAGAACATGTGATTCGACGCTTGAGCGAGACTGAGTGAAAAAGCAGCGCGATCTGGTTGATGATGTAGAGCAGCGAGCAGCTGGACCATGCCGTTTTTTTGCATTAGCGTAAATTGTTCGGCGATTCTGGTTAAATGAAATTTGGTTTAAAGCATCGAACCGGTGGGGTGAATAGCGAAAGTGTTCTGTCCTCCCGCAGCGGCAGCGGCAGCGAGTGTAGCGTAATCGATGTATTGCTGCTGAGGTTGCGAAGAGGCCACCTGTTGTTGGACTGCAGCGATCGTCGTTGGCGTTTGTTGTAGACCAGTCAGAGTGTTCAGCAACGGATTGTTCGAAGGATAGTAGAGTTGAGGAAGGCTGGAATTTGCAGTCAATTAACAGTAGAGTGCTTGAGTAGCGGGTTGTTATTTGTTGGTGTCATTCACCTCTGGACATTTGTTTATCACTGACAATGAGCAAACTGCCATTTGTATATTTTGATCGGCCGGCTCACATTCACTCATTCAGAAACTATCTAAACGAGTGGCATCCATCACATCGCATTAGCAACATGGACAACAACAAACGCATAATTCGTTTTAATCGAAACCGTCCATTATCAAATGCTGTCCACCTCACTAACGAATCGAGAAAGTTTCCTTTGTTCCAAAGCATAATTTTGGCGTATTCGAAATAACTTTGAATTTCTAATTATGCATTGTTCTATTGGTTTCAACAGAAAAGCTCACATATTCAAGTATTCTCTTGACATCAATTCGCTAACTATGCTAACGATCATTCGAACAAATCAGTGCAATTCACACCCATCAAAAATGCGATGCAAAGAGAACACATTTTTTGTTGTGGTTAAGCGGAACAATTTTTCATTGTAAAGGTTAAAAAATGTGCCTTTAAACCTCGATTTCATTTCATTCGAAACCGGATGAGCGAAACCCATGTTCCTCAATATTCTATCTACTATGGCAGAACGCTGATCTAGTCATCTGACATCTCATCGGAGAAGACTTATTCGTATATCTTCATTTGGATTTTCGTATCTATTCCCATTTTCGTTTCAATTCCCGGATCAGAATTCGCATCAATTAATGCGTTTGGTCCATGCAATATTTAAACCTTTTCATTTATTCAACCTAATCAATGTAGATGCTGACCACTAGAGCACTGACCTCCAAAATATTTGCACTGGACCCGTTGAATCAAAAAATACGAGCCATATATTAAGATAAGCAAAATAGACCAACGAACAATTTTACTGTTGTTGCTATGTGCAGTTTTCAGTAGAATTTTTTGAACTAATGCTTCGTAAACAATGCTAGGAAAAGTTTGCGTTAAAATTTCTCCTAACTGCTTAAAATGTAAGAGAGCAATCAGCAATGTGCAAATAAATCACTCGGGCGGTATGATAATTGAACGAAGCAAATGAAATGAAATGAATGGTGAGTTTTAAAGATGATGTGTTGTGCACAAGAGATTATGAATAATCGTAAAGCGTCACACCAATAAATCACTGTTGCTGTTGAGTGAATGATCCTTTGAACTACCTGTGCAGGTTGATCAGTTTCCCCTCATGCACAACACTACTGAAGATCATCAAAACACTGCAACAAGAAACGGTAGTTGTGATACTATGCTATCGACTTTGTCTTCAATGCATCGCATTCACATTCTCCAAACACTTGAAGTGCACTCATCCGAAGTTCGATAGCATAATCGCACAACTCCTTAACAATCTCAAGGTAAACGCGAACAAGCGTTGAGAGTGCCACAGCTCTTCAATGAAAAGCACACTCACTTCGGTTGAATCTTTCCATGCAAGGCTTTCTCTAGCAATTTTTTTGTTTCAATTTTCCAGTCTTATATTACCCAAACTTTACTATCTAATATAATGCAGTCCTATTAATGGCAGCATATCTAGCAGTTCATTATGTTGCACAAAAAACGGTCATTGATACGGCTAACTCTGAGTGACCGACTCAACAGTTTCAAGCGTCCTTACTTCGAACACAGTTTTTATGACAAAAGAGCAAAACAAAGGGAAGGACTTAAACTAATGCATTCTGTAAAACATGATTTTGTTATGAGTTGTGTAGAGTTAATGCTGCGATTTGATCGAATATACAATTTTCAAAAGCCTTGCAGAAAAGTAGTCATCAACCTGATGCTTTAAAAATGACGGATACTACCGATATGAAACCGATCTAACGCGAACCCAACAACCCTTTCAAACAAATAGCACCCGAAAGGATTACACTAATACCGAAACATCGCTGCGTTCATTGTCCTTTCATCCGAGCACGTTCAATCACTGCTCATAATGCAATAATCACGCTCACAGTTGTCATTCACTCACTCACTTGCATTTACCAACCATATATGACATCTTCCAAAAAAAGATCAAATGCAAATTGAAAATATTACCCGGCGATGCGGCCGGGGAAGAGAGCCTGAAGTTGTGTTTGAAGTGGTAATTGTTGAAGTCCACTAGAGAGCGCTGAAACAAACTGTTGAAACGACAGGAGCAAAAAAACACCATGCAACAAAAAACACACCCAAACCCGCACTTCAATCACAATCAAATTATTTAGTAATATCAATAAATAGCGCACACTAATCAACATTTCTCCTAAAGATACCACGCCTCGGTATAAGCCAATCACAACTGCACCACCAATACTTCCCGGAATAAAGGTGATCAGAACACGTTACCATCTCCGAACAGAAAACACAGTCACCATCTCTGACCTCTTTGGAAGTCATTCGATGGAGTAAAAGCAAGTACGTGGATAAGATCGAGTTTAGAAATGGAGAGAGTGGCCGATATGTGTTTACTGTCCGGATTATGGTCTATTCATATTCATTTGAATTCCCTTTAAGAAATTAAAAACGATTTGATCAATTCAGAGCATTGCTTTTTGCGAATAACATACCGAAACAAATCGCTGAAATGAACGAACTAAGCTAGGTCAATCATGAAGTCTACGGAGTGGCGCGGGTTGGGTGCTAATGACGAAGCATGCCAAAAAGCATGTGCAAAACAACATCAAATTGTTCAATCGTCAACTTAGAATTATCTTATTTCTATCTATCGTAACCTATAATTATCTTTCATCCATGTTACTTTGTATCTGTGGCAATTTGATTTCAACCTCTTATAATTTGAAAAGACCATGGGAGTGTTGAGTGAGTTTTATCTGTTGATCAATTCCAATAAACCACTATCGCGTCGCAATTCAGTTGGCTAATATAAAACTGCATCGCCATCGTTAATAGGCAAACTAACTCAGCTCAGCTCACACTATTATTTAAATAATGAAATTTCATCATGAGCTGAATTAATAAATGAATCTTTCGATCGCTTAGAAAATATGCGTTACAATAAAGTTATTTGAAAGTCAACTCCAATCAAAACAAACTGTTTCAAAAATTGTAAGAAAATATGGATGTCTATCAAGAACGAAAGTGAGTTCGGGGAAGATGGTTCTTACTATAATTCAGTTGCAACGATGGATCGATTGTCTTACCAGCCAGCTGAATATTACCCCTCGGTTTTGCACCCAAATATGCCAAATTCACGTTGGCTTTACGACCATCGATTATGGGATTCGGATCCTTGCAAGCACGTTCTGCGGCAGCTCTGTCTTTCATCGTTACCTTCAATTTCATCATTGCAATGACACACAGTCACAATGATGATGGATGCATATGAGCACATAAGGAACACTTCTGAATGCTTGCGAATATGCTTTTTTTGAATAGAAATCTTTTGAATAGAAAATTCTTTTTTGCTTTTTGAATGTTTTTGGAATAGAAAATCAATTTCACCGAAAAACTCGGTCATTGATGGAGAATCGTAAGTGAGTGCAAAGATAATGAGTGGCAGTTTGCTTTTTAAGAACTAAACTGCTCATTTGAAGTAAACGGCAACATGCGGAAGTGAATAAAGAATTAACGTTGAACAGAAGCAAATGGCTCATTACATTCACATTGAAGGATAACTTAAAAATTCTTTGCGTTGAAATTTTCGCTTCGAATTATTCGTTCCATACTTGGGCCTTCTCACCGCCGGAGAAAAAACGGGTAAATTTTCGAAACTTGCACACCAAACAGGAAAAGCTTAGAGAAAAGTGCAGACAGCTTTGAACAACAGGTGGCCTGGGCTTTCAATCGTGAATATGATTTTTTTTGGTATTTTTAATTGTTGCCAACGCTGAATGCAATTGAACAGATGCTATCACTGCTGTTCCCTTCAGATTTCGAACGATGAAAAAGCAGTCTGTAAAGAATGCTGAAAAAGGCACTTACAAAGCCATATCCTCTACTTTTCTGCGTTTGTCGATCTGTAATAACGACTGCCTCTTCGATTTCACCGAATTGTTCGAAATATTCATGGAGCGTTTTATCTGATGTGTGATAAGGCAATCCACCAACAAAAATTTTCGTGAACGTTGTATCACGTGATCCTTCAAAATACACATTTACTTGATGTATGCCTCAGATATTCGTAGGCAATAATTAGCTTTTACAATGTTCAGAAAGAGAGGATGAGTTTCCTGCGAATAGAATAATGATCAAGATATGAGTAACGTGCCAGCGGTTCTCGAATTACCTGTGCCAATAACTGGATCAGCTGATTGAGCAGCCAAAGCAGCTGCAGCCGCCTGAACAAGAGGATCACTGATGACGCCCGTTGTTGTGAGCTGTCCGTAAAGTGAGGGAATCATTTCTGAAATCGCTATGATGCGCTTAGAAGCATTCACTGATCATTAATCGACGACATATTCACTCAAGTGGATAGAAATTGCACGTGCAAAATTCTGATGAAAACACATTCAGCATAATAATTTTGAAGGTATCGCTTGATCAGTCATTCGATTCAATGAAATATTATCATCAGAGTGTATTCACGGGTTTGCAATATTTATATTGATGAGCATTCATGATACCTCCCACTCTCAACTTCGGTTACTAATCAGTTAGATACATGATTTTTTCCTGGATGAAGACGACAAATGAAGGGAAAAGTGTTGAAAGAAAGAGGGTATCCAGAGCGACTGTATAACTTCAAAGGTATCCTAGTAATGAACAAATCGTGTTTTTGGTTTCGTTGTGATCAGTTGCGATTTGGCAAACAAATGATAATGAAAAGTTAAGTGATGAAAATTTGGAACTCACTTGAATAATGTGAAGCGGTTAGGCAAAATGTATAGAGTAGACAAAGCGAACAGCACAATAACTGAACAAACACTTGAAGTTAGATAAGTTATTTAGCTCGAATACTGAAAATAAATATAGTTCCGTTTAAGTGAAGTTGTGTTCAAAGTCTCAATTTAACGTCCCCAGAACCATGCTCATTCAGTGGACTATTGCTTCAATTCTTCTAAAGTACATGCATAGTATCGCGTGTTATATTACTATTAATTCTTATAACTGCATAAAATATCTGCAACTTGACTGACGTTCAAGATGATTTCTCTTTTCAGTCAGAAACTTTCATCGTTAAGAGTTTAATGATCATAATTATCTTCATTCTTTAGCAGTCAATTCTTATTACAGATCAATTCATCAGCACACATCATAATGATTCAAATGATCAATAAATCATGAAGCGGAAGTCTCCACAAAAAATTGAAAAATGAAGAACTGACCGAAAACTATTTGGACACACGACACCGCACACCACACACAACTGAAGAAAAAGCGGGCACTCAACAAGCGTCCGCTGAAAGCGAATCTGTCTGTAAGTGAACGATCTGAATTATTATAAATGCACATACTTTAAATCCTCGAAGATTAACTCGTGTAAACAATCACACGTAAACTGAGCGTGTTTATGTGAATGAAGTGATTAACTTTCAAGCGATACACTGCACAGATGTAATATTACAGTTTATTGTTTTGAATAGCATTTTCAGTTATTCAAAACAATTGCCAAGTAATTTCATATGCTGTGCTTACATCGCATTTAACACGTTAACTTCACGTTACACCTCGTAGCAAACGTATTATTTACTTATGCGAACGATTTCATAAGATACTTTTGAGTGAGTAATTTCATGAGAATTAGGTACATATATTTAGAATAGAACACGAGATAAGATTATTCAATGGGCGCGTATGACGAAGACGACAATGCGTGGTATGAGAGCCTTATTGTATTCATTTTTCCAAATTCACAAACTTTGTTTGCATGGTGCAAGTTCGGTACGAATTCAGGTAAGGTTCGATAAGTTGAGGTGGGATTTTGAGAAGATGAAACACATTCACGGGAACAAATGCAATATATACGCACAGTGACTAGACTGAATGAGGACAAATCGGTATGATATTGTTATGTTGAAGATGGTAGTAAATAAATCATACGTGCTTGCATATTCAATACTCATGAATCATTTGAATTGCAGTGCATTTGATGAATTAATATGGCTCTTTTTTTGCATTGTTTACAACACAATGACATTTGTTGTGCAACTCGCGAACAGCGCTGCAATTCTGACGAAAAAAAACTTCTGCGGATAAAATAATAAGTGAATGGTTGAGTGATTGCTACCGTAATTTCAAATACGTACAATACGATATAAATTCGGAACGGTAACGTTGTCAGCAAAAGACAAGAGGATTTAAAGAACTAAATATAACGATTGTTACAAGCATTGCATCACATCATAAAGTTTTAATGAGCTGAAGCAATCTTGATAGAATACTGCTATGAAATCTTGAAGACATCCGCTTGTCTGATCGTTCGAGGAAAAATTTGTTGGTAATATCGCTGAGGTTTACTTGCAATGAATGGGTCACCTCCTCCTTTGAACTTAAGATGACGATCAATCGAAAGATGCGACTCATTATTAATCCTTTGATGCTATCGGCTGGCAAAATTTTGATTCTAACACATTCACGAAGCACTCTGATTCTAACACATGACACAGTCATCTGAATGAAGTTCTAAAAGTCATTAACAAGTGATCAATACAATTTTCATGATGTTAGCTGATCAACCATGACGATCGATTTGAATCTCACTGATGAATTCAACTCAACTTCAATCTCACTGATTTTCGTAAAGCAGTGCTCGTGGCAATAAGAATATCAACTCGAACGCTCTACTAGTGCTAAGAGCATTTCATTTTCTCTCGGCAATTCGACGATATTTGCGTTTTGTGAAATTGAACTACTCAAAAATGTACATATTCCTATAAACCATTTTCTTTCGCAGTAATCTGTTCGGGATGAGTGGGATAACGAATAAGATTGTATTGCGAAGAGTAGATTATCGCATGAAAAATGCATAGGTGGTTATGGACGTAGTGGTTGTTTAGCTGAAACAGTGAATGAATTATCAATGAAATGATGATGTGTTCTGATATGCTTATGAACTATTCTAACGTCAGCGCTCGTTTAAACGAACCTTCTTCCCACACCTCCTCAGTTGTAGATTGATAATAGTATAGAAACTTGTTAGGAAAATAGAAAAGGGAGCGTTATTAGCACGCTGCTTAAGAACATAGCTCCATTAATTGCTAATTACCTAAAAAGTTTTGTTTCGCTTAGAGTATTTCATTACTAGCTTTCTGACGAAAAAAGGGCGGAAACTTCTCGCCGAAAGTGCCGCTAATTGGCAAAATAACGGTATTTTCACCAAAAAGATACTGAGCAAAATTAGTCCGCTAAATGTCAAGTCTTCAGTCTACTTTCAAGTCTTCCTTCAAAATTTGCAATCATGCCGTTAATTTGTCAGTAAATTAAGCCATTGAACAGCTGATAGTTTTCATCCAATCATTCAAAAGCAGACAATCAACAAGAAAGTAATCAAATAACGGTAATAAACTGAAAACGATCAACTGGCAGTAGCCCTTACAACGCTCTTATTGCCTTTCAAGAATATCAACACGCTGAGCATTTCGTCTGTAATTCTGGATCGTTTTGATCTTATTATGTTCTTGAATAGCGAGAAGAGAAATGAGCAAAACTTCATCGCATTGCCGTGTGGCTTATTCAAAGTCACATAACCTAGTGATCTCAGATGGAGAGTTGATGGTACACTTATAGCAAGTATTTAGTGTTCAACTTCGACTTGTTAGAACGACTGCGATTACGATGAGTTCGAATTTAGCATTTATCATTGCGAGATCGTAAATATGTATTTGACTACTATCTTAATGTTGGGAAAAGTAAGCATTCCCTTGCAGACGAAGAGTACCAAGTTAGCGGAAGTCTGAAAAAAAGTAGCTCGCTAGAACGCCAACGAAAGGAAATAGCGCAAGATACCACTACTTTATACCGCTAAAAAATCACAGTGGCGGAAATTACCGCTATAAATTTTCACTGTATGAAAAAAGTAGTGAGCTAGCGCGCTATCGAAAAGAGTTACTGCGCTGGTAACGGAGTAGCAAATAGTGCGCCCACCACTGGTTACTATTAGCAGGATAATTAATCGCTACCAAAACAAAATCACGAATAGTCAGCGAAATATACATGCGATGTTATTGCCTTATTTCCGTCTTTCTCGCCAATGCATACGCACTCACCCTTCTTGAACAAAACACTTCATGCACGCAATGAACAAACAACATGATCAAATTTCAGCTGTACCTTCGCAATAAGCAGCTGATTTCGGCAGTTGTCAACATGAAAGTTGTTAGTCTCTCGCAGAAGACCATTCAAAAAATGTGACTAAATTGCTCGCATCGAGCAACAGTGATCAAAATTTGCATGAAATAATATTGCAGCAAACCAATACGGTTGTTGCAGCGAGAATGAATGTTGACGGCGAGGAGACCGATTAAGATGCTGGATCATGAACGCGTTCTCGTCGCAGTAAACAACAAATTGTGAACAAAAAATACAAGGAGACTTTGCCAATTTAACGATTCTTATATCTCCGACAAAGGTTGCTTAGCTATTGTTCCCTATTGGAGAGCTGTCGTCAAATGACGGCAGCACAAGAGATGCATGGAATTCTAACGCTGCTATATAGCAACAAACGTAATTTGACGTTGTCTTAGCCAGTTTTGTTTCAGCTCGCTATCATAATACTAATAATGCCATATGCATATAATTAATGATGGATGAAAAAGAGTGACTACTCGAACAATGAGCAATTGCATAGAATGGTGAAGATAATTTGATTAACCAACTGGAAGAAAGATTAACTGTTGTTGGTCTGAAATAGGCGTAGATGAGAATCAATAACCATTCATTCAATCAGGACCGGTTTAAAGATCTGAAAGCCGCTGAACTAAGAATTAATTCCCTCAATATGTACTATTTTAATAGCACTTTTTTTGAGTGATGAATATATGCTCATTTGATGAGCGTTACGAAACGGTTTTCAGAGATTATTGCTGCACAAGAAAAATATTACGAGGATGAGAAAGTGTGCACAACGAAACTTCAAAACTTTATCAGCACGTTCGCTTGGTGTGATGTATCGCTGTTCTTTTGCAAGATTCTGTTGTTTACTCACATTTTAGCCGAAATTTGCAATGATCAACTTTGTTCGCTTTGACTCGAATGTTAGATGATGAAAGGATATCAAAATCAGTTATTACACAGCAAATGAGCGTTGCATTTTGGGAACGTTTCCTTCAACGAACAAACGAACCTGTGTTTGTCAGCACCCAATGGTGATTGCAACTTCGGTGATTGGATACGTTTTTAGAACCTATTATTCCACAAGATATTCATCGAAAAATTCTAATTGCCTTTTATAGTTAGTCGTTGGTAATTGCTCCATTTCAAATTGAACGCTAGACAGTGTGAAGAATGCCTGGCAACCAATGTCTTCTTTCTTTGAGATCCGTTTTCTGTTATTCACGTTCCTAATTTTTCAGCACCTAATTAAGTAAGTAACAATTGATGCGATTGTCACTCACTATATGCACATTTCAGTGAAAATTGGCAACATGTTAAAAACAAGTGAAATGCAAGAGAAGCATTTATTTATGCGAGAGATGCGAAGGAAAATTGATTTGCAATTGAACTGTTTGATATACGTAGCGATATGTTTTAAAAAACTGAATATTCTAAATGGAATATTACGCAAAATGTTAGAAATTAAAAATCGAAATGCTGAATGGTGATTGTTGGGATGAATGAAAGTGGAACGAATAAATTGAATGAATGCGGTTAAACAACAACAATCACGGTTGTTGTTTCCTTTGGCATAAGGTGTACAATTATACTTAATATGGAACTTGAATTGCTTGAAAACAATTCTAAACACTTCAAACATTTATAATACCTAACTTAATACCATCAGAAGCCAGTATTCTCAGTGGTTAATTTTAACTACCACACTTACAAGAGAGTAATCAAATTTTCATTAAAGACGACATTTTCTCGCCAGAATACCGTCAATTATTGTTTGTTATCAAAAACACATTGAAGCAATAGACCTAACGGTAATTGCAGTGAAAAACGCGATGGTGACAACGTTCAATATCATTCCTTTAACGGCAGAAGTTCTCTGCGATGGCAAACTCTCATGAAACTGAAATGCCAATTTCAGATGCGTTTACCAAGGATTGTCGCGAAGTGTTACCGATCGCGGGATATTCAATTGTTTCACGAAACGTTTCGTTTTCCTCAGAGAGGTTATTCAGTCTCAAGCTATAAATAACACATGAGCACACTATGATGAAGCTCTCATTCATCAAACGGAAGAATGATGGTTCAGATTGAATCATTCTATTTTTTGGTTCACTAACAGAAGAGTAAACGAGGTGGGCAAGAAAGAATTAATCGACAATACTCTGAATCATTAGGAGTGTGAGGCAGAAAATTGGTCGAAAATAAACAAGTGATACACGTAAACAACTGACGAACATTTAGAACGTGTAATTGGCTACTGACGCATTACACAAACTGGTCAGTATAATGACATTAATGTGCATGTTGGTTCGTACTGCATTAAATGCCAAAAGATTGTCGTTGAATATCAGCTGATGGTGCGATGCGGCAAAATCAGGTTCTTTTTGTAGGGGTGTCGTTGTTAACTCACAAACACTCTCTTACTACAACGACCCATGTGAGATATTTGATTCAATTACGAATTAAAGAGCACCTAATCATGCCGATCATTTCTAAGCAAACTGATCTTTTTCGTTAATCATCATGCTCGAAAAGATGTTTCGATTTTTTCAAATTTAATTTCACAATCTGGAAAAATTAAAGGAGTTGTTGGAGTGCGGCATAATCCAATATGGCAGTGTGGTGCTGATTGTTAGTCTAAAAATAAGATTAAATAATAGAAATTATTCATAAAATACGACGAATTTACCGTTTCGTTGTCATCGTTGTCCTACACGAAAAGTACACTCGGTGATAATAGATATCGCGTGATGATGCTTAATAACAAATGCGTCACATACCTTCATGAAACATTGTTATAATTGATCGCTTCTCGACGATTTTCTAAGAAGGAACATCACTCCTCCACACCTCAGCACGCAGCATTCTCTCACTTCGTATTTACAATTAGCATATGCTCAATAATATCCGTTTACGTGAGGATTTATCGATCCAGCTCAACTTCTGTTCATTCTTACAATATCACATAACGTAGCAGAAAACACAGCTATCGTTCCGATGAAACTGAATGCGAGTTCTTTGGAAGATCAATTAAAATATCAAATTCATTCGGATGAAATTCTATATATTTAATATGGAGTCACAATCTAGTTGTCAGCTATCATAACGGAGATTATAACGGTACAATTCTTAGACAAATGAATAGAACATTCATTGCTTTGTTCATTGTCAACCGAATCGGATGAATCTTGTTTAGTTGTTTTGCTCTCACGAACGAACTTCTTCGGTTAGAACGCCGTTGGTATACAGCAATTCGTGTTTAATCAAATCATTTTTGTCGTGCCTATTAATGCTTTACGAACGAACGACTATCACAACACATTATTCCACCAAACGAAAATGAATGTTCTCAAAAGAACCGTCTCCAAGCGGGTACACAAAATACGCCAACGATGCTTGTGGTGCGCTATTTTTGGTTTGAATTGTTCAACTGATAAACCATTCGAAAACATTTCCAGATGACAAATAACCACAAAAAATCGCTCGAATGTTGCTGACGAGTGGATGTAAATGAAAGCTGTTGAAGACTGTCTGAGAGACATGCAAAAATTCGAATGATGTGAGATTGTGAATGTGCAAAATTCTTGAAAAATGTTCTGAGTTGGACTACTGGAGGAGAAGTGTGAATTGCGTTGATGGATTTTCGAACGTATTTCATTCATTCTGTGATCACCAAATGAACGTTTGCGACAAAAATTCAAGGAAATTGAAATTTGAGAAATAGATAAAAAAAGGCCGATAATCAATAAGCAACCAACACAATAGCGATGTTGCAAAATTCGCTCTGAAATTCTGCATGATGCAATATTTGCAATCCGGATTCGCTTCCTTTGAGCATTTTGTTTGATAGCTTGAGAGGCTAACTTCGATCTCCCAAAGGAGAGCAAAATAAATAATGAAATCCAAATCTCAGATACTGTCGTTTGAAATACGGTGAAAAAAGCGAAATCTGTGTTCGCACTTGAGGGACATTGAGAATTTACAGCAAATCACTTGACTTTTTCGGTGTGCAATGGAAATTTGTTCAGTTTAGAGCAGCACTTACGAAACCGTAGAAAGTATAGTAGAAATCGATTACGAAATTGTTTTTGGAAGATCTTTCCATAAAATATCTCGTATTATATAAAATATCTCAACATCGCATTTTGCACATTCTGAATTGATCACTGGTTTATGCATTTGCATTTCTTTCGCATTGCTTAGCCTTTTTAATATTTTACGAATTTGAGAAATGAAATTACAGAGCACCTTTGTCTTTCCGATAGATCATCGCTCGATTTGAAGGAAATGATTCTCTGCGAACAAATCATCATCCATCGTGTAATATGACCTGGAAAACTAAATTGTGAACCCCAATCTTGAATGATCTACAGCAATAATTCCGTTGGACACATGAAAATTTCCTTTACGAAGCCATGTCGAGTTTCGAAACTTGTCAACACCGTATCATCGTCGAGTTTCGAAAACTAAAACCATGTGAAACACCACGTTCAAACACCACCTTCATCGGAAACCTCATATGAAAATTTTTAGGCCATTTACATAGCAATCAATGCAATCCTCAACGAAATGTCAACATCAAAAAAAGTTTGCGGTTTGGTGAAGCATAAGTGCTTCAGTGATGACTGATTCAAGAAAACAATGCACAAAAATTGAAATTGTCATTCTGGAATGCTTTTGTGTGTCTCCTAGTGATGAGCAAAATAATTTAAATGAGGATCATGGAATGGAAACTCATTTCTTGTTTCAATTTATCGCAAAGTAGTTCTGTTTCGTAATTGAATCAGGTTTCGGTTTCGATAAATCAACTCAAAGCAAACATCCGCAATGAAAACGAAGTTCTTAGGGTTACTCAACGCATCAATTCCCTTAAAAACGCAACTTCATTCAGTGATAAAGCAAAATCCTTTCTCTTTCTTGGAAAGCGATAACAGCAGACAAACGCTCAACGATAACAAAGAACGAAAAGAATGAAACTCTCAGAGGAGCACTTCAAAATGATCGAAATCTCTTCAAAAAAAAACTTTCGATGTGAATATCCAAGATTCTTTCCTCAAACAATCCCTGAGGATATACAAACCGAATCTTGCTTATTGAAATTCATCGTATATCACATTTCGTTCGTTCGTTTGCCTCACACACAAGTGAATGATGCATTTTGCTTATCGCTACCTCTTTCATGACATGCAATCACTTTCTTTTGGTTCATAACCGATGAAAGTAATTTAAAGTACCATTTAGTATCATTTTGTGCTTCACTTTCAACAACCCCCGTGCCTCTCACTAATGCGGATGGAAAATATCCCTCAATTTGAAAACAAAACGATAGCAAAACATTTTAGAAAACATAATTCGACTAATGATAGAGTCAATAAAACTACGAAAGAAGACTGCTTTGCGATCCGTTGGATTCACTCAAAATTTTGACGTTCGATTTAATTTCGTCACCAAAAAATTGGAAATCATTCAACCGTATAAATCGACTGTTCAATTATTGGGCTATTGAAAAATTCTTGAATGCAAGAAACACTCAACGAGATAAGAGGTGAAACAAAGTTATGGAAAGCATAACAGATGAGGAGCGAAATGAAGTCCATTGGACGACCTTTGGATTTTGATTTTTTGAAAGGAAAAATTCTGAATCAGTCAGCAGATGATATGAATGCTCATCATCTAATGGAACCACCCAAGAATACGGACTGTTTTGTTCGACCACAGCAACAACCATTTGATACCAGAATTCACACTTCACCACCTGATTCAATGATAATACATTAAATTGAAAATGAGTCATTAAACGTGCATACTTATTATCGAACCCATTCAAACACTGCTCACTTCGTGTACAATTACCGAGAGCAATCTCTCAAAACACACGTGGATGAGGTTATCATCCGTCAATACGTTACAAAATTCTGGTACTCTGAAATTGACCTTCATAGCAAAATGATTAAGGTTATTATTACTAGGGATGTTTGATTATTAAGGGGAACTGTTTTCGGAATTCATCAGATAAATAAACTGAAACAAAGCATTGTGATGAATATGATTTTTGAAGTAGCAGTCAACAGAGAATCAATTCAATGGAACAGATTGAACAATGTTAGCGAATCAATGAATCTGTCCGCAAAATTGATGTATTCATTCAGCTGAGAAGCACTTAAAAGTGCTTCAAAAAGATACCGACCGACAAGAAGATCTCACAAATCTTTCATAACACGTCACAAAAACGATCCCACAAAAAACAAATACAACCAACGGCTTAATTAAGCTTCGTAATTTGCAAAAAAAAATTCACTGCGAACGGAAAGGCAGTTCTCCATAAATTGTGCGCATAAAAGGCATTCGAGTGGTGAGTTAGCAAAACGCAATAACCACAGCAGGTTCTCAGGAAATTGGATCATTTACTGGAAGTAGGCCTCAATAATTGAATCTGAAACGACCTCATCGATTCCTAGTGATTCAAATCCAACTTACGATAATTTATGATTAATGTGATTAAATGAAATTTTCAATTAGAGGATTTGCAAAGGCAAATGCAAACTTAAGAAAGTACATTAATTGAGGAGAGTATATGAGCGGCGAAAAAAGTTAAAGGAGAAGAGAATATGGTACACCAGAAACTCGATGAATCATTATCCGAAAGTTAGACGCTAACTTTCAAAAAAACCATTGATGTTACCAATTTCATGTGATAAAAGTATGCCAATTTGATGTCATAATTAACGGTTCTTGATCTAGTTTCATGCAAACTGCCGATTTGTTTGGTGGGCGTGATGGAGAATTCTAGACCGAATCGACGCGAAACTGAAACGAACGATTCATTGATCAAAGAAGTCAACTGATCAGCACAGTCTTCGAATACCAATAACTGAATGTCTTCAACAGCAATTTCAATCAATTCTCGACCACTCAGACCTCCACCAATATACGTAGTGCAAAGTCGACTCGAAAGTCATAAACCAAAAGTTCAACTGCTTACCGTACCATAAAATTACAAAAAATGAAATTACTACCAACTATAAAATTGCAAATTATAGAACTGCATTAATCGCTCAAATTTCACATAAAAGCCTGAATACTGGATAGGTTCTTGATGATGCTTAAGCGTTGCAACGATTAAAGTGCAACAAAGATTCGAAGATTTTTTTAGAGTTTCGAGCGAAGAGTCGCATACAAGAGCGCACTCTGAATGGAAAATTAATTCGTTGATGGGAAGAGAAAAGGAACAGAACAACAACAAGTTTAACAAATGATTTGGTTGAATGATGATGAACTTTATATCATTCTATTCATTTTTTGCTTTGTTCGAAAATAATTTCGCAAATTATTGCATCATTGCAATTTTCGTTAACGCTACTTGAATGCGAAACGCAACAACAACAAAACAAAATGAAATTATGTCGTTTAAAATGATTTCAAAACTGCGTTGATCATCAATTCGCTTCAATAATAAAAACTTCCTCGAGGTTAATCCTTAATTTGAACATGTCACGTTTTAAAATTTCTCAAAACTTGTTCCAACCATCGTTGAACTTTTGCAATTACATGATAAGAGTGTGTGTGCCGTCCTCCTGTGTGACATCTTGAAGAGAATCTTATGACGGGACCCAACAAACTTATAACGGTTCTTAAAATAGATGTGGCTTGTTGTGATGCTCTTTGGAGTCACTCAACAAAAATAAACATATCGCTCAATTTCTAGAAACATCGGCACAATTGCTTCAAACAAAAATTAATTTCACGAAGAGAAATCAACAAATGAAAAGATAAACAAAGCTTTCCTGCCACTAGCAAACTGGTTACCTCGATCAGCAACTATTTCGAAATGTCTCAAAAGCATCATCAACGTTCAAACATTGTCGTCAATACAACTATTTTTATGCTCTTCTGTAAGGTCCGAATTTTTAAATCGTATCTCTTCATTTCAGTTCCTGTCTGAGCACGTTCGTTCGATCGCAGATTTTTGAAAGCATTCACTTAGCTATTTGATAACGTTCTTTGGTATGCAAGTCACCATTACGGCCTGCAACAAACTCAATAACTAACATTTCGCAATGTTTCCTTGTTTCTCATCAGGTAGCCAAAACTCATGAATGCAACAATTGAATTGGGCAAAACGTGAACAAATACGCGTGTAATGACGACATAAGAATGTTACCGAGAGGAATTGGTTTACGGTGGTAACGAGTTGCAAGTGATCGAAAAAGGAGTTGAACTCTCAGGAAATTGAAGTGAATCTTGAGGAAATTGAACTGATTTGAGATAGGGTTGAAGTGATGAGTGCATTGGAAAGTCATGTTGTAACTTAAAGAAGGTTGTCGAGTTTGCTACATTTTATCGAAAAAAAGGAATCTTTTATGGATGAATTCGATGGTGGCTGTTTGTGATTTGGTTCAGAATTTAGACCGTAAAGCAAACAAGACACTCTAAATGTTTTATTGCATTTGCAGTGCTAATTTGTTCACTGAAGAAGGCATAAATATTGCAAATCCATTCATTTACACCTATTATCGTTGAAAAGTCACTCGTTTAGGCGAGTATTCACCGTTGGAATTCTTCAATAAACGTCCATTAATTCACAATTTAAATCAACCTTTTCAGCACATTTTTTGCACACCCAAAAATGACACCATTCATATCATGAAATTATTGAACGCAGCTAATTTATTTCTTGATGACACTCCAGATTCATGGAACATTTTTATGGCAATAATTCGACGAGAGAATGAGCATCACGAACGCTGACGTCGAAAACATTGCGTTGTCATGACACTTTAGAGATTTCACTTATGGGCGTTCGTCTTGAAGAAAATTCATCTGAACTTATACAGTGGAGCTTTTTCAGAGTCAATTTCCCCCCAATGAGTTCTCCATTCGAACCTTGATAGAATGTCTTTATCTCAGCACTGCTACGTCAGTGATAGGACCAGTTTTATGAATCTATGCTTCTGGAATGCAACTAGACAGTTTGGTGTAATAGGCTTAGGCTTATCACTACCTGTCTACCAGCGAATCCGTCTATCATCAAACTTCAAAAGAAAAATTCAAAGTGTTCTTCTCTAGAGAGAGAATGTTGCTTATGATGGATGAATTAATGAATCAGTATGATCACTTATATAGATAGATGTTATTGAACGTTGAAATGGAAATTAACCATAGCAATAAAGCAAATTAAGCACAGCAATAAAACTGCTCGGTTCCCTTGGCATCGCTGATAATCTATTCAATATCCACGCACATGCGCATATACATCCACATATGCTCATTCTTCTCATCATTTTTAAACTTTGAAATCATCAAGAGGCCACGATGAGTTAGTTCCTTAACAAAGGCAATGCAACTTGTGCATTGATGCAATGCTTGCTGCATAACAAACCTAAAAAGACGTGCGTTGAATAGAATGTTCGTTACCCGTTTAACGAATTAACATCTGAAATGGAATTAACATTTGAAATGTAGTGCACTGGTGATTCTTTTTTCATTCATTCCTTTCACTCAATACCTCAGTTATTATCGTGCTTCTATAACTCCTCTTCTACAATGCATCACTTGTTGACTAAAATTCATTTGATAGCAACTATACCAAAATTGCGAAAATTTGATCGCTGCTCCGACAAATCCATCTGCGATCCAATGCAAGATCAGCTGCGTGAGTCGATAAACAAGAAATTAAAGCGTAAATTAATTAATGCATTGGAATTAATTAATGCAAGTTTCCTCTTACATTCACTAAACCACGAGCAAAGCTTGTCTTCTAGTTACCTTACGATACTTATTTTGTTTTTCATTCAATCACATCATTTTCGTTTTTTTTTCCACATAACTAATCGCCATGACGTGAAGATTTGAATTTTAAAACACGCTCACGAGTTAAACCGTTGCAAATAATCATTCACTAATGTAAACATACAACAGATGTACAAAAGAATCATTTGGAAATGAAATAAATAAATCTGAATTGATGAGTGGAATAATGAAGTGCTCAGCCAAAAATAAATGAACGAGCGAAATGAGCAAACAGATGAATGATGTTGATGACGAGAATGATGAGTTGCAACGATGAGTAGTCTTTCAATGAGAATAAATCACATTTATCCGAGACACTTGCTTACTTTACTTAGTGGTTAGTTGCTTACTCGAAAACGACAAGAATAAAGTGCAGAGATGTTGAAATAATGAAATCGCAATTGTTGTTAAATAGACTTTATGCAATTCAACGCACACAAACACATTCGCTTTATGTATAGCATACTCATTCATACGCATTACTTCTAACAGTAATTACGTTTTCTTCAGTACACTTCAAAAATCGCATTGAATGTTAGCTATCCTTATCTCATCTTACGTTTGTCAAATCGAAAATTATTTAGTTCCAGCATTTCACGCAATTGCCTGTGGTCTCTAACAGAGATTTCTTTTTTTAGGAGGATGAAAGATGTACACACCAGAAGAATGGAAATTTCGAGATGTTGAGATATTCCTCCCTGGAACGGATGTTTCATACAAACAAAGCGTGAAGTATTTCGTGCCACTGATATTGCAACAAAACACTGGCAATAACCGAATAATTTACCATTATATTTAGTGAAGCCACAATTGCATTTACCCAGATGATGAGGCTTGCAGCAGTTATTCATGCATACAGACAAAAACATCCCCATAAGGTGCAAATAACACTCAAAAGCAATGTATGTAATGCATAACGTTACGAATGCTACCAAACTGTTACAATTTACAACAAAACTGAATCATCCCCTTCGACGAGAAAAACAACTCCCATAATAAATGTGTAAAGTAGAATGAGTTGGTTCTAACGATGAGAAGTGATGTGCAATGGCATATGGAGATTTTGAGATTTTTTGTTGCTCAATTCCGTTTGAGTGCGAAAATCAAATTCGAATTGTTGAAAATGAGTGTTATCTTATGGGATCAGTGAACAGCAGCAGATTGACTCTTTTCTTACAGCTTCTTGGGTTGATCATTCGAATCGACTCTTTCATATTCTTCTGGGAACAAAGCAATTCACAATTATTCTTCAACTCTTGCTCACATATGACAGATTTTACGCGTCTTTCATATACACATTTCAAGCAAAAATCTTTGTTGAACTTAACTCTTAGCGAGAAATGTTCCAATTTCATAATTCGAAAATTTTTCATAAGTCGATTAAAAAAGTTCCTTTCAATTTTATATGGCTATTTCATAATGGATAAGTCATTGAATGAATTATTGATGCAATCAACGACGAATTGAATTTGATGAATATATGAATGGGTAGTCATCGAAAATGTTATTCAATGCTATAATACGAACAACAAAAAACGAAACGTTCACGTAAGTTGAATCAATGAAATTTACATTAAAATTTATCCAAACAAAATGTATCGATGTGTGGTTATATGATTCAACGAGTAATGGTAACGTTTGTTTGCTAAAAATTGTAACCATAACTAAGTAAGTGCTCAATAAAGCTCTACAATATATGCAATTAGACCGTACAGGCATTTCTTCACCGTTAGAGTTTTCAGTTTCACTTCTTGAATACGCAAACACACACAAACGCAGCATAACTTTATCAAGAAACCGGTTTTACCCTCTCAACGAGATTCATTACCTTCAAAAAAAAAACTCAATACATGCTCACTATCAACGTTCTTGAATGAAATGCCTTCGTATGAATTGAAATGAAAGAATGAATACCTTGTATTCTTCAATACAAACCGAAAGCATTTATCTCTCCAATTCATTCGGTTTATTTCTTATGAGCTGAAGGCCGCGATGATACATCACTGCGCACATTACGCGATTGAGGTGCGTTCAGAGAGTGACATAACTGTTAACTTTCAAAAATACGTTCTCGAATGATCAATTCTATTTCAGCCTAGAATTGTTGTTCGTAGTTCATTACTGAAGTGCGCATTTCAGGTGCGGTGATTAGGCGTACCATAAACGTGTTGCCTATTTTCGAAGATTCCTTACTCAATCTTCAGACGTGATCTGGAAGACCACATTCCTGTTTTATGAATTGAATGACTCCTTATTTCGGATTGAAAGGTTGATATGTTGAATAACACCAGTGGTAAGTGTAATTAACTGGGGAGTCTTTAACATTGCGCAGCTTTTAAATCTGTAAAATACAGTCAGTTCAGTTAGCAGTGATTAATTCCGCACTACAGTGTTCAAAACAGCGGAACAAAGTGGAGATATGCTAAAAACTTGTGCAGAAATACAACATCATTGTTAGTATCGCGCATAATCGAATTCTAATCTCGATGATCAATTACCTCATTATTAGAATGCCAAGCAATATTAAGTTGCACTCAGTGCTTCCACCTAATAATCTATATTAATTCGTTATCCAATTCTTAATATTACATCCTCAGAAAACTTACGGAAACGGCATTGATGATAGAAGTTACCATGCAACACACTGAACAATTTCATGTGAACGTTCTCAGGAGAATATGAGTGAAATCAGAAAATTATCATCTCGATGAGTTATGTATCGAACAAAATTTCGAAAATCGTTTTTGATGACAATTTAAAAAATCAATCATAGTTACTGCATAAAAATCCGTTCGAACAGCTAAGAACTAAGGGACCAGCACTTATATATAGCTAGAGCATGAGGCAAAAACTGATTCAAGATAATGCATTAAATGACTGAAACGTTAGAATTCCATGAAAATACAAAAACATCACTTTTTTTGTTATTTGTTCTGAATTACTCCGCAAGTTTGAAGCAATCTGCCCCAGTTTTATTGCTCATAATCCCAACATCATAAAACGAGCAGATGTTATAGACCAAAGTATTTGTTTTTCTCTTAAATTCATTTCGCAGATGTTTTTGACAAGTTAAATAGAGTAAAATCAATAATCGATTAAAATCATAGAATTGAACAAATTAATCGTAGGATAACTTTTCGTTGAAAATATTCGAAGAATACCGCAACGAATCGCAACTTTAGTTGTAAAATATCAAAAACCGATTCTTCCGATCGGCATTTTTAAGTTGTAATTGCTAAAAAACATGAGATATGCGCAGTCAAGAATCGTTCAATGAAGTAATTAATGGTTGTTGATGAAAATAGGTTCTGTTCACGAAGGAGTTCGCATTGAAGGTCGGTTCAGTGAACATGTCATCTTGTAATAAGTACTTGCTCAATCAAAACACATGACCAATAAGCATTGCAATTAAAGTTTTTCATGCAGCACAAAGATGAGGTTGAAGTAAACTGGAAAGCAGCTGTGATTTAGCAATTGCTCATACGATGAAACGGCAGTCGATATCAATCTGCACTGCACGGATTAAGCGTTGGTTTAAATGATTAAGAATATCAAACGAATCCAACATCGCATAAGTGTTTACAAGTTAAACAAACCATTGTTCATAGTTCGTGAAGTCTCTCAGATATTCATTTGTTTATTTTTGTGATATATACATTATTTGAGCTCAATCGCAGCACCCACTCACACAAACGATGAATGTTCTTCAACAAACTCAAACACACTAGCATATGTAGTGTATTCGCCTAAACATTCACTTGAGTATCACTGCAAAACTCTCTTTCCATTGCTGCTCATTGTCAGATCTGGATCACGAGCTGAATACTGAATCGATTTCGCAGCAACCATTATTGTTCAGATCGAACTAAACAATGTCTCTTCTTCATTTCCAGTTTCAGCATAAAAATTGAATGGATTTCTTGCGAAATAGCATAGGTGTTAGTTGCTTACAATGAGCGGATGTTTTCGGTGAGATCCTCGTGATTTACAATTTGAGAAAACATAAGAAGTTGGGGTTTTAATTAAAGATTTTAAATTGTTCTGCTTTTTCTTCATTCGTTCTGAAATGAACGAAAGAAGAAATGCTAGAAACAGTCATTATGTTATAAATTACTCTGCTGTCAAAATAAAATCTCAAAACAATTCGATAATCATAGTCTCGGTCAAGGATTTCATTGAAACAGTTATTTTAGTGAAATTCTTGATCGATGCTAAGAATTGTTCAATTGTTTTGAGTTTCTAATTTGATAGCAGAGCAATTATGATACTTAAGCGATCATTCCACGCAGAGTCATTTCGTAAAAATGACACTGAATGGGTCGAGAACGATAAATTGGGAGCTGCAAACAAGAGACCAACAGAGGAGTCAGACGAGCGGTTGGCTCTCAAACAAATTATAGAAATTCTCATTGTTAGATGAAGATTTATTTGGTCGATTCGGGTTTCATTCAATCACAAATTAATTTTTACGACTTTCTGTTATTTTGGAGAGAAGCAATTCAAAATTTAACGACCAAAATGCGCAAATTGCAAGACGCAGTGTGAACATTCAACAAAACTGAATGAAGAATACTATGATCGGTTGAAATTGCGAAAATAAGGAACGGTTCTGCTGCAGTGTAACCTTCTGTTGTGAGAAGGTCACTGGAGACAACAGCCGTTTATAGGCATCAGTTTAAAGCAGTTGCAGTGAGTTTATTTGGGAAAGACGTCGAGCAGATACGTATTGTTGTATGTGCAAAGGATGGGATGGCATATGGCGTTACAACAATTCCAGAAGATAACTTTAAAAATCAACAATGAGGAAATGCTCATCAGAGTGTTGCATCATAAAAGCACAAAAACGAAGTAATCCTCATATAAATCAATGTTCAGATGAATAAATTGAAGGGGTGCATAAAGTTGGAGAAGGTACTACGGAGTTGACATGAAATATTTGTTGCAAAGAAATAATGGAACGATGAATGGATAACGATTCGGGAAAGCATTTGAAGAATCAGTCGCACGAAGGCTGTCAAATAGGCTTCAGTGCATTCGGTATTTCAACGGTATCTTTAGATGACAGCAAAATTTTTATGCCGAACGATCCGGTTATAAGTGATCATGAGTTTGAGTGGGAAGGTTGCTTGCATAGATTCGCAGACACTACTACTTGAGTTATTCGTACTTAATCAGCTAACAGTAAACGCATTCGCTGCACAAAGTCTCGAAGAACGTCGTCAATGCTACTTGACTTTCAGTGTAAAAAATTGAGTCTTCGTTTGAGTGTAACGCTTTTGAATCGAATTCTAGCGATTCCACTGTGCTTATCGTTCGCAGATCAAACTTGCGAAGAGTAATGCAAAAAGTGTTACTCTCTGATGGAACTAAAAGTCGTTTACTGTTACGAAATTGAAATAGATAAACCTGCGAACGAACATCAATGCAAAATTTGATTTGCTTGAGAAACGTTATGAATTGTATACTGAAAGATCCAATGACTAGCAAAAAAAGTCTCATTGACGGGCATTCATCTGCCTTCAGATGCTCAACATTGTTTTTTCTCTAAAATTTGGATTTTTAATCACCAAATCCCCATTGCAATTATCATACGAATGAAACACACTGAGATCTCCGTGGACGCAGAGTCTGCAAAAGTCTGCTAGACGGTATGTTCAAGTGAGTTCATCCTGAAATTATCCCAGATCCAGTCAACAAATCCTCATCGTCATTATCTTTCTTCGAACAGCAATTGCATACTGGTTATCTCGCCTTAATCGTGAACCTCCATCATAAATTGGCTAACCGATCTGTTTTATTCCACATACGATAATCCAGTCCGAACACTTCAATGAACAATGTGAACTGCATACAACATACATATTCCACAACGAAATCTGGCCTAATGAACCACAAAACTTCGAAGAGCTTTGAACGGTTTGACGAGATGAATATTCTTATTAATCGTTCTTCAAGTTAACAGCACTAATTTTCTCAGTAAAATAAACCAAAAATTACCACCAAGTTGATCGCTATGTTGTTAAAGACGAAACGAAATGATAGAAGAAAAATACTTCAGTGATACTAATTGACCTAGTTGAATAGTTATATTCTGAAAAGAACGTCTGGTGGGTGTGTGTATTACTAATGAGTAGAAACATTCTATCATATATATTGTATATGAGTATGAAGTATGTGGGATGCTGAAGGTAGTGCTGAAAGGCAATCTTACGAAACAACAGCTGTCTTGGTGTAATGCAAAGATGATAAGAGAATTGAGTTTATAGCTCCACAACACTCTCAACTAACCAATATCAATTTTATAAATAAGCATGGTGAGATTCTCTTAAATCTATATCGCCAACAATACAAAATTTACAAATAAAATGTCGAGATTTAGGTGTTTCGTGGTGAAATATGCTATTTCTTTGTAAGATATTAGTCAAAAGTATGACCTATGATGTGATATGTGATGCACTATGATGTGATCTGAGGGAACGAGGTGTGTAGTTAATGATCTACAATAAAATGCGTTTGAATGGATGTGAGATAGCAGTTCTTGATGTGGCTGATGAGGTAGTTGAATAACAACAGCTGTTGTAAAAGGTGCTAGAAACGATACGTTTTATTTGACGATCGCTAGGTCGAGTACAGCACAAGTAAGAGAAGTGAAAGAACGAAAGAACTCAAGCTTTTTCATGCCATTTCTAGGTAAATCTCTTGATTGAGATATTCAGTTGCTTGATCACATTGTTAGTTGTTGAGATTTCTTGGTCCAGACACTAACAGTTTTTATGTGATTCAACTCAAAAATTTCCAAATAATACACATACCAAGAACCGTTTTTACTTAATAACTACAATAATAACCAGAGTTCATCAACGCACAGCTGCGACACGTTGCTAACAAGAATTCTAAACAATTTATACAAATTTGCTAATTAAGAATTCGCTGTAGATTTCGATGTAGAAAAGTTTTCGATTTTGATAGAAAATGTGACTACAGTTTATGCTCTTTAGATGAGCTGGATATCTGGAGTGAAGCCTTTTTGAAATCATTCTAAATTGTTGCCATAATTGAAAGCGTTTTGTTGCATGACAAACGTAAGCTGGAGGAAGGCATAAAATATTTATGTTGACTATGGAATATGTAATAACATATTGAATTTGAATTCAATGTAACAATGCTGAGTCGATAAGCTTTGATTTTGGAACACTAACCCAAACAACCGAGTGAGATAGTGAAACGAATGTGATTGCAGTTTGTTAATTGTTTCAATCCTCACATAACTACGATAGAGAGACCCAAGTAGAACCTCATAGTTGTATCTATTTTGCTGAACAGTGATTGCTTTTCCGGTAAGGTAATAAGATAAGAACGCAGTCGACCAACGGTATCAACTGAGAAGAACCGAGGTTTCTGAGGCATGGTTTTGACATGAAAACGATAAAAGCTGTACGTTCAATGCAAGAGATTTTTTCAACGCAGTCACGCTTCGGTTTGGGTGTTGAACTAGTGGGTCGTCGGCTCTTGGTCACAACTGAACTCTCACAGGAAAGTCAGTCCGCCTTGAACAGTGAATGGAATTGTACGCATCTGATTGATCGTGCAAAATGTTGCATCATCGAAATACCTGATGCGGAAATTCATCCCATTTATGTAGATTTTGGTTCAGTCAATCTTTTCGGATACAAATACTTGCAAAAAATGGGATTTGAATGTCACTTGACCGGTCAGGAAAAGGTAAAAACCTCACATATTAACTGATCCTACCCGCGATTCTATGAAATTCATGGCATTTTGGGCGTCATATAAATGTAAATATTTAAAGATTTAGTTTTCGTTTTGGCGCCTCGTTCATAATGCTGATTTAGTTTCTTATCATTGTTATCTGTTATTTTCGTTAAGTGCGATTATATATAATGAAATATTCTGCTCGGAATCGACTAATTTAAAAAAAAAGCAAAACTGCAATTTGATGATTAAAAAGGGTTAAAAGAGGAAAGTGGTTGATGGATGAGACGAGACGGTTTTGAATGATTGATAGGTGAGTGAAGATTGCTGCGGTAAATCAAGGATTTGCTATGTTTTCAATAGGACTAGTTTGATTCTCGGATATTGTTTACACTCTTTCACGTCGGGGTATTGCATTCACTCAGCATCACACTCTATCTTATAGTTAATACTACAAAATGTTGAAAGAACGAAGTAGTATTTATCAACACAAATATCTGTTATTTGTTTGTACACCTACTATTATCTATCACATCACTCAGAAATTTGTTCGACATTAAATTATATCTGTCGCAGTGTTCACCTCTGAAAGCATTCAGCAGTCAACAGTTTGATACGAAAGTTAATACGATGACGACAACAAATATGGCAACGCATAATTTCATTTGTAGTTAATAAATTTGCATTTTCACAGTGACTACGCAATGTAATGACTGTGATCTGCTATGAGAATGTAGTAGAATTTTGTAGTAAAATCATTTTGATATACTACTGGGAACGACTGTATCCGATGTTGTCCGATGTTTCTGACAACTCAGTTCCCCGGAAATCAAACCACTTGTCAAGTGTCATTCGGCTGAAGTGTTGGTCCTTCGTTTGATTGACTGGTCTTTTCATAGAATATGTGACATGTGAAAATCTATCTTTGAAGGCTTTTGACGAAAACGATTTCACAATGAGAAGAACGAAATTTTTATTTTAGATGACGGGTGAGCTCTGAAATCGATTCAATGGTGTACGGAACGAGGTGAAATTTTGATTGAAGATTGATGAAGAATGTCTCATTTGTGCAACATTAATATCTGATAGAATGCTATTTTAATGAAATGAACACGACAAATTTATGACAGTATTTCAGTATCGATGAATACCTCTTTTTCATCAATTATGAATGCAGCCAATTTTTCATTAGCGATATGCCAAAGTTGATGGACTGCACATAAGGTGTACTTTAGATTACCATGAAATCGATATGGTTGCAGAGATGTTCGTCGTTTTAAATGAGGAAAAAACATCTGGTTCGATATGCCGAAGTTGTCTCGCTCAAATTTTATTGTTTTATATATCACGAAAAAATATTATTATTATTTGGAAAGTATATTAAATGCACTTTCCCATCAAATTCTAATGTGCACCTTTAAGGACACCTCGTCGAAGGCCACGTTCTCATAGACTGATAGACACGTTCATTGTGGCCTAAAGCACAACGATCCAATACAATATCAATATCGTCTTCGAAGAATGTTTTTCGGAAAACTTCCCTTATTACGAGCACGTTGGAAATCGACCACAACCAAAATGCAGGTAGTGGCTCAAAATGGCACATGAATAAAGTTCAAGCTTTTGTTTAAATGCTTTCTGGCTCTCGATCGAGCTTGATTTCTAATCAAAGTTAGCATATCGATCCACTTCTGTTTCTGCCAAAACAGTTATCAAGGCACAAAAATGCGAATAATTTTTTTCATTCAAGACCACTTACAATTGAACAAAGGTGACTCACAACATTTATGAAGCAACAACAACTAATTTCTCTAAGGAAATCTGGTTAGGAAAATTCACTGCTTATATACAATTGCTTTCTAACAACAGTGTTACCTCGAAGACGAACAACAAATAAATATTACTATATTCTCATCGAATGCTATTCAATGAGCGTCATCATAACAGATTTCAGTTTCATTCATTCTCAGTCACTATGATTGGTCAGTAGTTTTTTGTTCACTAGTACAGTTCCCCATTTCGAAATTACTTTTTCAAATAAGTTTGTGCGCAGGAAGTGTTCCATTGCCAACAAAGAGACAGCATTTCATTATGATCTCAGCAATAATTTCATCAGTTTGCCGAACAAAAAAATTCATGAAGAAGTGATCTCAGATGAGCAAATTCATACTGAACAATTGTGATCTTCTCGAGTGAAATGTTTCAACGACGATGTTGTATTTACGTCACGTCATGAATATTCTTATCGATTTCGTTCAGTTCATCCCATCAATAATTCAAACGATTGCTTGCGCCGGCTCCGTTCTAACGCAACCGCTAACATGAAAATCATTGTGGACCATCGGAAAATATAAGTTTCTTTTTGGTAGTTCAGATCATACACATCGTTTAATCACACAATATCGCATGAGAGAAAAGATGGCTTGAGCATAAGAATTTGGAGAGGGGCTACATAAAAACTTATTGTTTATTTCTTCGCTGGGAAGTTCGACCACAGGCTCGTTATTATGTTTGGATTTCTGAGTTGCATAATGAGTTTAAGAAGATGGCACGTGGGGTGTCCTACAATCAAACGTGCACAGTGCCAAGCGGATTTGCGAACGGTAAGCCAGAGAAATCGAGAAATTATTATTAGAAAGATGACGTTTTCAACGTACAACTGCCATTGGAAGGAGCATTTTTTCTCACAAATGTGTTCGTCATTTAGCTAATTTTTTAGATCTTTAGTACTTCGAAATATGAATTTCACGACCGAAACGCTTCTAAAACGGGTAGGAAGGAGGTTTGTGAACTGTGTGGCTTTTAAAATAGGTCTTATTTTACTAATAACCTTGATCACGCTGTTCACTTGTTCAGAGGCAAGCAGTAGAAAAAGATCAAGTGACATAGTAGCATAAATCTATGCAAGCCAAAGATTGATGACCAAATACGCAAATAACTTTTTTATTCTCAATGAAGACTGATGTGATGAAACTGCATCAGTTTATTGCATTCATTTAAGACAGTTTTTTGTATGCAATAATTGTCAGGATCTTTGAACAGTACGAATTCATTTCAACGAATTTTTATTTGATCAACGATAAAAGCAAATAAACTTCTCAGAAATGTATCATATTATATCCCTTCTATCTTGCACGAAATGAATATTTCTATAGCAGAAATGCTTTTTCTCTCACTTCAAGCGAACATGCATGAAACGATCGCATATCGATGCGATGTGCAAATCGCAATCATTGAACCACAACAAAGAAGGCATTTGGTTGATTGAGGATTAATTTGACCTTTTGTAGCTCCAAATGACCAAATGCATGTTCAAACCATGAATTGCATCCCTGAGCAGTTCAGTCAGCTGTTCCGAAATGACATCAGAAAATAAATTCGTTATTTCAGTCAGCTGATTTTAAGCGACCCATTCACTCAAAACAATTCCAACAAAATGCTTCAGTCACAACAATGAGCTTCCCACTGATGATTGATTAAGGAGAAATCAACTGAGTGTCAACGAGTGTTTTGTAAACCGAATTTCGGCGACCACTGTTACGGTTTTTGGTCACCGAAAGAAATGCCTCGGTTGCTAACTCTACCTTAAGCTAAATGGATTCGTCTTCTGAATTCCTTTCATTGCTTCAATCACTCACTTAATCACTCACAGATGTCATTTATCTTTGCTATCAGGTAGCGAAGTGAGAAGCAATTCGTAATGTTCGATGCGAGCTTATGCACTGAAAGGTGATCGTTTCTTCTGATGTCATCAAGTTCAGAAATCTTTTTCCAAAAATGTGTTCATCGTGTTTATGAAAGCGGAAGATAACTGCGAGAATTCTAAAATCGAATCAATTTTTTTATCGCAAATAGCGACAAAAGCACAAAAAAATATATTTGGATCCATTGAGTCAATACGAATCAAAAATTACCTTCAGGTGATGTGACTTATGAATTCGCGGTATTGTTATGGTGAATAAGTACCGATAATGATGAGAATATTAATAGCAATAGTGGCGAGTTGGTTATAAATGTTCGGATATATGTATGTATCTGTCCATTACTATTATATATTCCTTTAAATCATCATCTCAGTATTGTGTATTTATAAGTCGCAATATCTGAAGCTAACTTTCCACTCGCAATTACCTATTTTCAAAGCGCGCATATCCTCGAATATTTATAATTACATTCATTTTATATTCATTGTTAAATTTATACGATCATTCAAAATTCATGTCTCATTTCATCTATCCGAATGATACACATGCAGATATAACTGTAAATATTAAATAATGTGTGAGCAAAAACCGCATAATCTTGAAATTTCCCTAGGCAATATTTTGAAAAAACGAAAGTTTATAAACGAAATAAGTGGAATTAATGGATCGCTTTCTGTAATATCGCCTGTGAATTCAAGAAGAAATACGAAGTTAGGAAAATAGGGTGAAAACATTGATCAACGCAACAAGACATGTTTTTTTCTCATCAACCATTTGATGAAAAGATTTTAAATAATTGGTGCACTCTGAATTATTTTGGTAGCGTATTGATCCTCAGCAATGCTATTGCAATTTTGTGAATTATTTTCAAATGGCTGATATCGTATTGATCCTCAACAGTGCTAAATTATTTGAATCACGCCCCACAATAACAATTCTCAGTGGATTAGATAACAATTCTAAGTGGATCAGATAACGAAATGATCAAAATTTATAGATTGTGATTACAGATCAAAAACACAAAGCTGAAGCAATCCCATGAGCGTCAAGTAAACATCTGAAGTCATTAGAAAGTAAACGCGTTGCGCTTTAAATTTTTGCCGATAAATTGTCAGAAACGTTTACAGAGTTTCAGAATAAAAATTTCTCGTAGACGACTTGTACTAATGGTGATATTCGATTTCGAACAAAGTCGTTGCACTGATGTGAGAAGCTTGACTGGAACCTTCATGAACTGAACTGCTTATCCGTGAAAATGATATCATCCGTTAGGTTTTGATGCACACAACCTGTGGTGAGTATGGACTACCATTACGTTCACATGAAAGCATTATAAAGTGTTGTGCACATATAATGACCGTCATGAACAGCCTAACTGTGCTGAAACTACTAATTTCATCAATACTGCCTATTAGACGATCATTAAGTGCACAGCGTTAATTATGTAGCTGACATTTTTATATTCGTTTGGATATGAATGTTTATGGCAACCTCAGGCAAGCCTGTCATTCGCAATCGTCTGATTACAGCAAGTGTGTCAAGAGTTTTGCAAACGCGTAAAAGTGCGAATTAAGAGGGCATTTCGATGGCATATTTTCATTAAACTACATTAAGATCAAATTTGAAAAACCTCTGAAACACTGAAGACGCTCAGGGAACTCAAATTGTAAGGGGTAGGATCCGAAGGCTCGGAAAGCTCGCAGATGCTCAGGGATCTACATCCTCACGTTCCCTCCCCTTCCCAAGTCCAATCCTACTATGTTGCAAGCATATTTAGTACCGTTGAGACAATGAAAGTGAATATTTGATTTCTCATTTAAATAGATGAATATTCAACTTACTGTTGTTGTTGTTGCCGGAGTTTCGATGTTGGATTAATTCGGATTATTTCCTTCTGAATGCGCTTGAATAAGTCCCAGTACCGTCAGCTGTCGAACGCACTCAGTCCATAATCAATTTCTGTTGACATTCACACATTTATAGCGCTAAATATGAAATTCACTAATCGAAACACTCATCCTATAACAAAAACTGGGATATATGGGAAGATGAAGTTTCACCAGAATAGTAAAACAATTGATCCATTGCTAGCATTGATTCATCGAAATGGATATTTAGTGTTGTGTGATCATTGCCTGCTTTTTATTACTCAATAAGGCATTTATGCAAGCATTTCGATGCCTTCCATTAGTCGTTCAGTTTTCTCATAAAATTTCACTGAATTGTTGGTGAGAGTCGAATTTAATTAAATTTTCTCATGATCACAACAATGAAAGTTCTCGCTTGGCACGTATAGTATCGTACATGTTACATGAATCGATGTTGCATTTCCGCCATTCTTATAGGTGAACTTTTTCAGATAGTTATGCACGATTGTTTTTTGCAGTGGCAGACTGCAACTGCAAAAGCTAGTCTATCTTATCACAAGTGATGAGACGAGAATCAATTAGAGCTCACAATAGATATTCATTTGCAACTGTTTAGTGCTCGTTGCTAGGATGAAGGAATTTGCCATCATCAAAAACATTTATTGCAAAAGTTTGAATTACAAAGATTATTATCCTCGGAATAATTTAGCAATTATTCAGTCTATCAGGTTTCGTATTCTCACACTGCAAAGTGGTGTGCACAAGTCACTTTCACTTATTCGAAATAGCAAAACTATGAAGTTTCTTTTTGCTTAGTTCGATGTTACTCAGTAATGAAATTGTTCAACAGAGAAGAAGAATTATATCAGTGGGAAAAAGTAACAAAATTCATTAAAATTCGCGTCTGCCTCAGCAATAATTGTTCACCATAGCTGTCTAATGAAGCCAGCAAAAGCCTACCTGATAAATAGAGTAGTTTCGCCTTTGGTTGCACATCTTGAAATGAACAGTTTAATTGGCTGTTTTATGCTTTTAAATAATGTCATTTGATTGTCGATGTAGCTAAAGTCATTGATTTCAAAAGCAACAGCTTGATCTGAATGAATTTTTAGCAGTAAATCAGAAGAAAGTGCTTGAAGTTGCAACGGTGTGATTGGATCAGAGAGTTCAGATGGAAGCAAGTAATGACCTATCGTAAGAATGCATGGCGTCTGAGATTGACTGATTTTACATAATCACTTTATATGGCAGTACTTGTTAATGACTGAAAATGGCTCAAATGAAAATGAATCGCAATGAACTTGTTCTAATTCATGAATTTCATGATCCATGAACAAGCACAAATGCTGTCAATTGAACTGAAAAGAAGCGCAATAAACCACTAAAAAAAGTGTAATGGTCGAAAGCAGTTGATACAAGTAAAAAATAGATCACACAAGAACAACTGATTGATAAACGTGAAAGCTGTTGGTTTCAATAACATATGAAACTACTTTCAACTGAATGGCATCATAATGTTAAGCATTGAAGTAAGATGTTGAATGATGAAGCGTAATGAAATGAGCAATGAGATAAGATAACAAATGAACTGAGCTCGAATGAGGTTGCTAAGTAACAGTGATAACGTATGCGGAAGTGACTTCGATCAAACAATTGAATTATGGGTGGAATGCTCGCGGTTTTTATTGAATAGTGTCGAATAAGCATATGACAATGACTGATGTGTTACAGATTCATATTCACGATGCTTGATCGCATTCAAAACGCAACCGATGAGTATTCTCGTTTTGTTTCGTTCTCCAAAAATGCGATTTCCTCTAAATCATCCAAACTTGTACTTCACTGACAGCGAAAACAATTTTGTACTATAAATCAATTCTGAATTCATACTCATCAAACAATGTTTAGAATGACTAGCTAATCACAGGAATATGCTGAATAATTCCTTATCAAATTATTGTTCAAAAAGAGCTTGTGAAATTAATTCAAAACTGCTAATTGTGAGATTATTTCAGGCTCGCATTACATTCTCGTGAAAGCTCTCTCCATTCATACGCCACGGTAAGTGGTAAGTTCAAAAATTTTTTTGTAAATGAACGATCGTTTATTCAATACTTGTTTAATTTTTTCGTGGATGAAATAATTGATGTCTGACTGGTATTTGGAGTTGAATTTGTGTCTTATACATATTAGAATACGGGAACGAAACAATGAAAATGTAGCATTTGAGTTGCTGAGGAAGATATGCAGCGTGGCTTCAAGAGTTCATTTCCATATGAATCATATTTTGACAACTGTCGGTCGGTCTCAACTTCAGCAACAGTCATTTCATTGCACTTTAAATTTCATCTCGGTGCAAGTGAATTAATTGTGATTCTGTTCTTATTTGCGTCATCACAAGTTATATGATTCTGCTTTTATTAAACATCTCCTCAATTCTTTCGTTCATGGTAATCTCACCTTTAATAAAGTCGTTTATCCAGGAAACATGGAAAGATCATTTAATGCTGTGAATATTACGAAGAATTTCAATAGACCGCTTGTCATGTTTTGCTTTCATTCTCTTATTGCTTTTGCAATTTACTGGATCGTAGCTGATTCGATGTGCTGAGATATTGCAAATAGATGGATGTATTATACGAATGAATGATTATATCTCATTCAGCACGCATTAAATAACGTTGGGTAGTGATCCATTCATTCACAATACGCAGCATTTCAACTAATTAATAAATTGATTCTTTCGAAAAACTAGCATCTGACACGGCAATGTTAAATAAAATTATACGAATTGAGAAAATCCTCGTGATCATACAACAGCATCGAATGTGAACGAACATATTTGCACACTTGCGTGAGTTTTTACAACAGACGCATTTGTTTCGTAGAATAAGAAAGATGCACGAATCACACGCACACATTGGTTCCATCAAGCAAATTCCATTCAATCAACCGTTTGTTCATGGTTTATCGTCGCCGAGAAACAACTTACCTTATACGCCCATTCGAAAGTAGCACATTAACGGGTGGGTACTTCAATGAAAATCAGCTTCCATAGTAAAGGGAACAATTTCATTCGAAATTCATTCATGAAATCATTCAAAAATTACATTGGCGAAATGATTTCATTCGAAAATAAAATGGAAATTTCAATGAATATTATAATAGTGAGAAATGGCATAGAAAAAGTGATCAAACAGTGAGAATAAAGCCAATTTGCCCTCATTCAGTACACAAATATCAGTCAACACTTTCACTGACCAATTATCACGCCTAACGTTTCGCAATTCATCACTACAAATAATCATTCACTTTCACTAGTCTTCTAAAGTAATTCCATAACCATTTGCAAAAACTAGACTTCTTATATCAAATCTCTCACTGTTAGCAGTTTAAATTTGGTGGTATAAGCTGTTCCTGTGTTGAATACATGTATGACTGATGACTGCCTTGCGACTTTTCAATATGGTTCTGAACTGCGAAACTAATGTGAAAAATGCACATTTGAAGATTCGGCGTTGTAATTTGCTGAAGAAAAGATATAAACAGCGATCTAGCAAAAACTATTGATCTCAGCAAAAGTAACGAAATTATTCTCAAAAACAGAATTCGTCTCTATGAAAGTTAACTTGACCAAATTCAAACGGAAATAATGAACACTTGAAGGGATATTGTATTCGATGAGTATAAGAAAAGAGCGAATGGTTGAATGAATGAAGATTTTGAATAATTTTGAATAAAGATTTGAGAAACAGAAAATTGTTTTATGATGATTAAACGTTTCAGAGACACTACGTTCTGAACAATTTTTAATCAAATAACGGCGTTTGTTTTCTATGAAAAATTCATCTAAAATATCAACAAAAAACGAAATAAGAAAGCAAATTTGAACACAATTACGATGTATCATTCATCCAATATTCAATAATTGATTTGCCTCACACCAAAGCGTTCAGGTTGTGTCGCTTCCAAAAAGCTGACAATGAGAGAGCATTAATTGTCGATTAAACGATAGGTTAATCTGTTGCTCGAAATTAAAATTGCAACTTGTTTTCGTTTTACTCATTGCACGCGTCTTGTTTCGCAAAGATCTGCGATAAAACTATTACAAAGTGGAACATAAATTTATTTGAAAAATGTTTGCGGATAATCCATGTTCATAAATGGGATCGTATACTTCACGGCAATCTATATTCATGAAAATGAGTCTTCCCGGAATTAGGATAACATTCATGCATTATGCAAATAAGCAAACAATGCACACATTCACGGATGACTTGAATATGTTTGTTGAAAAGAACCGAATTCAATTCACTCTAAATTTGTGCAATTCGAGATAGATTGCTCCATCCTTGCGAATCGACTGAATCGAGGTATTCGAACGAAAATTTTTAGCAATTATGTTCTAAATGGTGAATCTACTGCAGCCCATAACAGGTACGACGACGTTATGCCATCCTAGCAACAGCGATATACAGCGAGCGATATCCTCTGTTTTGAGGACTGAATAAATGATCACTTCATGACATGAGCAACTACATAAATAGGCTCATTAACTATAAGATTCTCGTGAAGTCCATATTATGCTAATTTCACATATCGTATCCCGCAGTTATTTGATTGTACCTCCACGCTGCATCATTCTTGCTGTTTGCAATGTGTATAAATATGGCCTACGATTGACACTTCGCAATTTGGTCATCTAAATTTTCAAGTTGCCAGTTAGAGAGATGTTCCGTCATATACAAACCCGTCAACCCCTTGAGAAATTAACACATTTGAAGCCCATAATCATTGCATTAAATCAACCGACGACTCTTACGTAGTAACAACAATTTTGAATCGAAGTCCAAAATGATGTAATAAATTGAGTGAAATAATGGTCAAATAATCCTTGTCTGACAATTCACTTTCGCCAAATTCGAGTGATAAATGTCGGTGCGAAATGTTCAGTGAAATGACTAAGCTTAGAGTTCAATAAGGATGATGGAATGGTTTGCAAATAGAGTTTGCAGCAATGCATCAGAATGTATGTTATTGATATTGCTGCAATCACACGTGTTCATTCAAGCCAATCTAGACAAAGATTTATGCGTGTACTTCGAAGAGATATTTTCATATTCAATAAATATCACTCGAATGGTCGACTCCAATTAAGCGTTTCTAATTCTTCCTCTCGCCTCATTCAACTGCTCAACGATCCGACGAGATAACACCAAACGCATAGCTGAAAAATGAATTTTTTTACAATATTTCCTGTGATTCGAGCCAGAAAGTGTTCATTGGTAGAAGATGAATTCTTTTGTTCGGCAAAATGTGATATCAACAAAATGTGATCCGTTCAGAAAAAATGCTTTCCAAGACATTTTTTAACTGAAACTTTCAGAGTCTATCGTATCTCTCTTTAAAAACAGCAACAAAAATGCTCGTTTCCAGCTGACATAGAAATCAATTGTTGCTATGTTTTAAGGATAGAACTGAAAGAAGTAGCCACTATTGTGAGCAGAAGTTGCCTGATGCTAGCTGCATAAACGAAACCACTTAATACCACTTATTCGAATAATAATCATCATAGGCTGTTGGCAGTTCTTTCACAAAAATGCTCCATTTGTTTCTTATTTTAATGCGAAAATATTATGACAAAGTGAATGCTGAGAGGTACTGAAGCGTAGAGATTGATTTTGTTCATAATAAATGAAGCATTCACTCGCTGATGCGATGATACGCAGTTGGTCACTTTGATGTTAAAAATAGATCACATTCAGCCAGATAAATCATGCGTATTAATCATAGTTGAAAATTGCACTTATTTGGAAGTTGAAAAAAATTGTTTTCAGTTCGGTTAGAATTAGTATTTTGAAGAGGATAAATACTGGAGGTACCCAATCGATGCACTAACCTTTGTCTCTCGTTTCGTATCGACTTCCTTCATATTCGTCGATTCTCAGCTCGATTCCACTCTGTACACCCGCCAATATCGTCAGCAAAAAACGATGGAAATTCTTCAGTGTTGGTGAACAGCGATTGTCGCATTCGGATTTCGCTGAGCTGTATCGTAGCTGAAAAGTCTTGCATTAATTTTAGCAGTTCGAATTTTTTACACTATGAAATGATGAGAACTCTAAATGCGTTCGTTGAGATCCCCTCAAAAGTGCTGAAAATCGGATCAGAATTGTGTCGGACACTGTTGAATGGAAGAATGTTGGGATTTTGATCGTAGATGTGAACGGAGGCAAAGGCCAAACGTCAGCCTGGACGCAGACATAAGCCTAAGCTCACAATCAGCTTAATGCGGTTCGAATTGTAGGGTATTCAAAAGGTTTAACCTTGTCCGATTGCGGTGGGACTGACAGCAAAGAAATAATAACAATGTTAATTGCTACTATAACTGGTATGTTATTACCGATAACATTACTGGTATTGCTGTTGGCAATAACAATAAGAATAATGTTGAAAGCAACAGAAAAACGTCCGTTATCAGACTCATTTTTTAAAAATAAGATGTGATCTATATTGCCTCAACGAGATGGTCACACTAGAAAATGATATTTAGTTCGCTTCTGTTTAACGTTTCTTAACGCGACTGATAACAGTAACTAATTCATCGTTGTTATGTTTCTACTGACCGTTCTGGTGTGACCTTCTTCTTGTTGCGCGATGAAACTGACCAATGACCTCACTGATCTTTCGTAGTCCTTAATATTGCTCCAATCATAACTGAAATTTTATCAACTCTAAGCTCTATGAATTAATCGTTTCTGTAATATCCATCTAAAATTTAGCAATCGATGGTAATGCATGTGGGTTCAATAGCTGTCATTCCATTTCACGTGATTTTTTATTCAAAAGACCGCCTTCCATTCCAAGTATTCTACTCACAATCAAAAAATCTTTTCAATAAGCAAAAACTGGCTGATTGTGCGCTTATCTGAACATCTGAACAATGGTAAGTGCCCTGTATATTCATCCGAATAACATTAATCTGATTATGGCTGGTGTGAATGGCAACTGTACAAATTCAAATGTCTTTCACATTTGAACATAAGCTGAAAAGAGATTTATGTCCATAAACAGTGCTGCTAAAGCAAATTTTCGTAGCATTTCACGAGGAAACCTCACGAAGTTACCTCCGCCTTTCGGAATGAGACCCATATCATTTTGTAGGGCTCATGTAGCTGATCAAGGATATGCAAAAAAATTTTCCAATGACAAGGGGACGCAAGTTATGGCAATGATTTGGACAAATATGGCAATCACAATTCGCAATGGACAAATAGTCAATGATATTATGAATACTGCAGCATGTAACGCACTAACATTAATAAGATGTCCGAAAATTGATAGAAAATATCTCCAATAAAAACGCGATTGTCATATTGATACCTATAATTTTTGCTTGATGAGCACCGATTCTTAATACTTCCATGTTGCTGAACCATATGACAGTAGTAGGACTTATTGGATCTGATTGAGTAAAATTATCCATCAAACTGGCAGATAATGAATGAATGAACAATTGATTATTGTTGATATTTACGATCAAAGTTGCTCGCTGTATTCGATGCTTTAATGCACTAACCATAGAATTATCGAGTCAGGAGTATGTCCAGGCGAATGAATCACTTTCACAACGTTTTTAGGATCATTAGAATCACCTAATAAAATGATTTCCTCATTTGCAATCCAACGCGTTAATTTATAAACTTTCACCTGAAATCACGCAATTCGCACCCTTTCTAACATCGTTTCTGGGTATTAATTGAGCACATGTCAAACAGTACTTATCAGTTCGCACATCAATGCACATTTACCTGCCAATCATATTGTGTGTCACGCAACTTCGTATAATTCTCGTCTGCGCTCGATGCACACAAACACTCCACATTGTGCGATAAACCAAATTTTCCAGTTGTTGAAAAACTCCAGTTTCCTCCAGTCTTAACAACAACCAATATTTAGCTTCATAATATCGCGATCAATTTTTCAGCAGAGCATGAAATAGTACAATAGAATACGCTCGCTCAGAACTGCAGTTATGAAACTTTCGATGCGTTGAACACAAAGTGCTTGCACTGTGAAGCAAGAAAAAAGACAAGCTCGGTAAAGCAATCGTCAGCTCCACCGCATTTCTGTATTCAACCGTTTTTTGATCGAATAATTCACATTGTTCTCCTTCCAAAAGGTTATTTCCTGTCCTCATTTGAAGCGAACTCTTTCATTATCAGCGATTCATTCTTTTTGGTGTGTTCGACATATATCACAAAATACGCCATATCGCAACTAAAAAACTGCTCACGGTGAATGAATTTCGATCGAATCCATCACTACATTACGCCTCATAAATTCTACCACTTATTGCTACATTCAACTGAGAATTGCTCAAGTGAATGTCAATTGTTGATGGAAAATGTTGAGTGTAACCACCTGTTCAGGATGGTTGTGAGTATTGATAACAATAAGTTTTTGTTTATCACCAATTATGCGCGATGATCGAATGAACTGATTCAAATCACCTGAACCGCATCCCGTATCGATCAAAAGTGCTGCAAAATTAATTCAGCCCCATTTTATCACGAACGCAGCATGAATTCCAAGCTTATTGTGCCATTCGATTATCTATCAGTAAGCATTCAATATTGATAAGAATTTTGATTGCAAGGAATATTTCAGTTCCTGATAAATCCTAATGAAAACGAGTGAGTTTAATGCGATTTTGATACCTAAACTTCAGCGCAGTCAGTCATAACTATTACATGCCATTTATAATTCGCTTGTCATTCAGTCACATGTCTCATGCTCATTCTCTATAATCTGTATGTTTCAGAATTGACTATATTTTTCATTTCCTCAGTCGAAAGATTTCAGCCACAAATTTGATGCTTTTAATATCATCTTGTTTCAGGATAATTCAAATCAAAGTAAATTTAACCTTTCTGGTCTCCAATAATAATGTACATGAATGGATGGTATTCGTATTGATCGCTTTCTTTAATGCAAAATACGTTTTCAGATATTTTTTCAATGTTATAATAACAGTCTCCAACACATTTCATTGCGCAGTCTTGTTGCATATTCTCTGAATTGAGTACAGAATTTGTCAGAGATCCACTCAATTATCCATTGTAATCATGTCAGTCTTCCTGAATTTTAAACAGTGATTCTGACGTTCATTTCAATCACAGGCTTTTCATTTCGAGCCTGTACACTTAAATGAGCACGATAACGCGAACAACACGGCATCTCAACTTTCAAAAATATAGATTTGTCAATTCAACGGGCACAATTGTTTTCAAATTCCATCAAAACAGATCGAAATATTTCGAAAGCAATGGATTAACATTTCTCTCATGAATTTCTGCACGTACATGTGATAACAGTCAGAATTTTACGCAAAGTGAACATCACTTCGCGTGAAATTACTTTCTGTCGTGAATAATCACTTCGGTGAGGAATTATTGCGACTTGAGAATATATTCCAGCGCCCAGGGCAGTGACATTGCGGCATATCATTCTATCACCCATTTTTATATGTTCTCTCAACTGTAAATACGCTTTATACCATTATTTGTAACATTATAAACATGAAAAGGACAGAATTAAGACGTTAACGTTTAATTATCATGAACTTCAAAATCAGCCATTCGATATAAGAAAGGTAAGGGAGACGAAGTGGCGAACGGATGGAAGAACGAAGCAAATAAGTTGGTGTGTAGCATTGAGAATGCATTGAACTGCAAAGATGATATTCTGCATTTGATGGGTAGCTCATCATGGTGCTTATTTAAAATGCATGACGAGCACGGAATGGGTGATCTGATGACTTTTCATTTTTTAGTTGGTCGCACGAAAATCCTCAAAAACCTGCCCGTCTCCTTCCATGACTAAGGATCTCATTATATGCTTAATCCTAACTGTGTGCGTTGAATTGGAGTTGAACATATACAATTCAATTCATTCGTAGATCTTCAGAACAAACCGCTTTATGCGACCAAAAACACATCTAATATCAGAAAATTCTTTCATCACATGACTCCCGATTTTTGAAAACCTATAATGGTATGTTTAAAGGAAAGAAAGCAAAAATAATTCCAGAAGTGGACCGATTTGAGGCGATTATCCATGATAATAATGCACCAATAATGTGGACAAAAGCTTCACTGCATTTGGAATGTGTATTTTGGCGAGTAATTATTCCGACTTCAAAATTTCATACAAAATTCCCAATTCTTCTGTATGATCGTGATCTCAAACAAATAAGGAGAGACCTAATTCTTGATTCTGGATGCTGAGGTGGTTATTAGTAATGTTCTTAGCAATCCTAATCGATTTCGCTTGTTCTGAAGTAGTAAAGGCCAATTTGATGACTACTGGTTCATGAAATGGTATAAAGTTTGAAATTTGTTGGAGAACGTGAAAACCTTAGCATCATCTGCGAAAATGAAGCATATTGAGTCTGGAAAAAGGCACTCCAGAAGACGCTGAATATTTTCAAATACTTTGAATAGGATTTTGAATACGAAAGTGAAGGAGTCCCAGAAGGCAATTTTGACGAACACACTACTGCTGATGTATACTGACGAACTGAATGAACCATCAAATTGAACTGATTGAAAAATGTTCCTAGGAAAATCTCACATCCAATTGAAAAGACAATCTCGTATGCCATATGATTATAATTTTATGGATAATTTAGGTACAGATAACGAATCAAACGATTTTTTAAAGTCGTAGCATAAAGTGTGGAAGTATTCTCCCTTGTCTGAATGAGACATCTAATTTTGCAAGGATCGAAGTAAAGCCGCAGTGATTGGTCTCTTATCGAAAACGTCGTATTGGAAAGGGCGAAACAGCTTATTTATTGTAACATGGTTTCTCAGTTTGGCTGTAATTATTTGTTTCAAAACTAGAATAGTTTAATAAGATGGGAAGGTTTTTTGCAGATTCGTTTCAGAATCTTTTCTATGTGCAGATGTAATGATCACTGGTTCTCACCATAAGTGGACTGAGCAAGCCGATGCAGTAAAAGCCAAACGATCAGACTCTCAGATAGAATGCACGTCGATATTCTCGAAAGGAAATAAGAAGGTGAAGTGTGGGCTATTGCCAGTTGATTGTTTCCATCTTTGAATTTTGTTGTTGTCGCTTGGTTATTTTCTCAGTATTGAAATCTGTTTTCATTACTGACTGGTGCTTGTTGTTGGAATGATTATCTGCTGTTAAATGATTCTGCAAAAACTTCCAACTATTTGCTGGTGTAATGTGGCTTTTTGCAGACAAACGAGCGGTGCAATTGCAAATTTCGAAGCAAGATTTGAAAGTAACGATCAGTGGATTAATCTTTGCTGAATAGCATCTTCGTGAAAATTACCGCTACTTTTTGTGTCACTCACATTATTATTAAATAACAATAGAGAAGGAAAACATTTTGCTATTAACAGGTCTTCTCAGACTGTGGTTTTGATTTTTCTTATTAATTCAGCTGTCAACATTTTCTAGACAATACAAGAATTTTTACAGCATCATGAATATCACTGACTCTAACTTCACACATTCAATATTGATCGGTAGGCTTGTAAGATGGGTCCCTCTATCTCAGCATTCGCCTTTTTCTCTTCCAAACCGTCGGTTACCAATCTGTAGTGATGGGAGCCGACCGAAAGTGATCGGATTCTGGAATTCCGATTATCGCAATGACGAAATGCCAGTTCGGTCGGAATTCCGACTGTCGGAACGGCGAAATGCCAGTTCGGTCCGATTCCGACCAACCGAAATTTCGCTCGGAACCCATCACTACCAATCTGTAACAATTTTTGCCCGAAGATTTGATTCGTCTAGTGATTTTGATATGCTTGTTGATGTAATTCATCAAACGTTCACGTGTTAAGGTTTTCATGTTCGAGTCACGGTTGAAACGTGTTTATATTAAAGTTTGTTAAGATTGAAGTAAAGCTTACAAAATATTGTAAGAAATATTGCAATAGGAAAAATGTTACGAAAGAGACAAAAAGAGACAATACAAAAGATGCATCATTGATGCATTTTTATATAGTTGCACGAAAAAGAGACAGCAAAAAGCGAATACAATGTTGAAGGCATTTTGAGTTTGTGAGTAAAGTAAATGTTGATTATAGGAGTTGAAGACGATATAATATAGGTTGGCGGAATTGTGAATTTGCACTGTATATGGTCACTGCAACACAGCAGTTAATGTCGATTATAAGTACTCAAACTGAGAAAACGAATGAGTCTGAGATTTTTGGCAAATTTTCCAAAATACCCTGAACGCAATGAATTCGGTCACGAATTTCCTCCCTGACAATAACAATCCCATCACTCAATATCCCATGAATTTCGATCAAGCTGCCAAAAATATTTATGCATTCCACTACGCATTTCTTGTTTTCGCCAGAATCTCAGACTGCTTATAACGATCACATTTATAGGACGTAGACTGGAGGTCCACCTCTGAAATTTTTATCAACTAACGGCTGCGGTTCGAGCTCTTCTTCATTGTGAGATTGATGAGGAGGATTAAATCCATTCAGACCTCTTATAAATTTATTAAGTTGGAAGAATACCTCGTCGTGCCCATAGATGATCTCAGACGGCTGAAAGGAATAATACTGATTAGTTTGAAGCTATTTAAAAGCATGAAAATAACGAAAAGGAGCACCATTAATGTTGACTCATTACGAAAGCTGACTGAAATAGGCTCAAATTTCCTTCAGTAGAATTCAATTTCAATCATAAAACACGTCTTTTTTCTTCATCCGTTATCAATCTAGCTGTCTGATTTCAATTAAAAACTCTTGAGTCGACGATCGGATGCTTGAGATTCGTGCCCGATGCACTTCTGTACCCTGATCATAGCAATGCATGACGATAAATGGCGTTATGCATGAAACTGAAGTGAATACGCTACGTGATAAATCCATTAGTTGTCAAGTGCCACTGCATTAGTTGTCAAGAATTCGAATTGCCTCGAGCTAATCAGAAGTAAGCTAAAGTCATCAGGTATGGACGGGCTAGAATGCTTCCACTCTTATTAAAATTGCATTCATCCGTTCACGGACAACATCACCAACTGATTCTTTTTCCGAAAACCGTTTAACAATAAAACCATTTCAGACCCTTATTCAGCATCGGATATATCGCTCTTGCAAGGTTATTAAACGAAGCAGGATTATTGTTTCATTATCCTTAATTCTACCTTTCTCAATAAATTTTTAAAAAATGATAAGATGGATCAAGGAATAATAATTTTTACATCAAGCATTGCTGGCTTCAGGCCGAGAAAAGTCGCCCGCTGTTCTAGATGTCGACATGCAGCTGAAAATCAATTAAAGCCTTAGATATGATCAATTTGATGATAGTTTCTTGTGATTAGCATCCAGACATCATCATTACCAGACATCGACTGAGATTTAGTGGGGTTCTAAATGAGGTTCAGTTCAGTGAGGTTCTAAATTTGCAAGCAATCGTTTACAGCGATAAAATCGAAAATAAATCCAACTGAAATCCCTGTAGCTTCGTAGTTTGAGTCACCCAGAATCACTTTGAATAACGGTATTTGTAAAGAATTTTCGTTAGTGAACATCGCAAATTAAGCAATTATTGTGATAGAAGTTAACCTTGTTCCGAGATCACCACGACGATGGCACAAAGCAGAACGATTTTCATTGACATGTTGAAGAATGAAGATTGATCACTCAGACGACAGAATCGATAATGAACTGCCGAATGATGTCAATTTATAGCCGAATTTTGTTTTGATCATAATTCGCATCGTTTTAGATGCAACAATTAATGATTTGGTTATCACCAATCCATCAGACAAATATTTTGAAAATTTCAATATTGAATAAGAAAACATTTCGTTGATGTCGCCGACGAGGACCTCTTATCATTCCAGACGCTACGTTGATCAACTGAGCTCACTGAATTGTTGAACATCCCGTCTGGAGGTGGATAATCCGGCTGGCAGTTCAGTCATCCCTTATCAACGGGTAAACATTTTGATTCCAGAGTGGAACAATATTTTGTTGTTGTTATTCTTGACGATTCATCTCATTCATCTCATCCATTTGCGTGAACATCCATTTTTAACCTCATCCAATTTTTGCCTACTACGTTTGAAATTTGGTAATCCGGTGAGTGATTCGGGTGTTCATTATCACTGACGGTGAGCAAATGTTTTGAGTGAAGAGTCGAGGAATGTATTGTTGCTGGTGTTTTGGACGTTCCAGCTCATAATTGTTTTGCAGTAAACATCATTTTATTTGCATTGTCGCAGTCTGGAATCTCGTGGCTGGTGTTACGTAATCGAGATGATAATATACGAAATTCACTTATCAAAAAGCAAATATTTTGCTGTTGCTGCATACGAAAAGCTAATACGATTCCAAATCGCCGCTGTTCAACAAAATCTGCACGAATATCATTCCATCTCTTTTGCCGATTTCTTAAAAGTCGAGTTTCGAGATGGCTGCAATTACGTGGCTGCACAATTGTCATTACTCAACAAAAAACATTCTCCACCGAGAGGTTGAAAACAACTTTATTGCCGTTACTTCGGGCGATTCAAATTTATTTGTGTTTCATGCACTTTATCCATTATACGCAAGCAAGTAATCGTACTGTGTGAATCATCATGTGAAGGCGATTGCGGTCATATTAACATTTCCAAATGATAACATATTTGTGATGAGCAGATGGGAAGCACAGCGATAAACGTAACAGATAAACAACGTTTTCTCGCATATGAGCACAAAAAAACGGATGATTCAATCTCGCAAAACTTAGACTGAATGACCGCAATCTCAAGAGCTATTCAATAAACCTGCAAAATCATTCAACCTATGTTTGTTGCTCGCCAGTCAAAAAAAAAACAGTGATTGTCTCTCGAAAGTTGTAATCCTCTTCCGTAAGGATTCTGAAGAACAGCTTACGTTCACGTGATAAGACAACAAAATGTGTTATGTCCCATGACTGAATGTCTTGTAACAATGCAATCGCACTCCCAGTCATTGTATCGTGCACAATGAGACGAAGAGATGCAAACCAGGAAAGTGAAAAAAGAGGCTAAGATATAGAAGAATATAAAATCTTCATTAGCATGCTCATCACATGTATGTTATCATTTGCATATGTTAAATTTGAATCGCCCGAAGTAACGGCAACATAGTGTGGTGCAGAGACGGGAAAAAAGTCGGGGACCGGGAAAATCGGGGATTTTCGGGGATGGCGAATTCACCGAAAATGTCCGCGACTGAAAAAAAGTCGGAATGGAAATTAGAGGACGGGAACCCCGAAATTCCCCGCACCACACTACGCTGAAATACCGTCTCGTACATCTTGGGGATATGAGTACCCTCGGTTGAGAAACCCCGATTTAGTTCATTCCCCAATGATGTCACCAGCTTCCGTATAGCAGTGGAATTTTCACGAACATTACGTAATGTTCCATCTGCAAGTAAAGAATTTAATGAAAGATCATTGATATCTAATCCTTAAATTGTCTCTGTTGGCTGTGACACTGGTCATAACAATGGTTTATGGTGGTTTTGAATGCATATTTTGCAAATTGTTTTCGATTTTTGACCTTGTTTTTTTTTGAATTATATTCTGGTTCCAATTCAAGTTAATTCAGTTCGTTCCTATGTTTCGCTTTAGCTTGTTTTTATTTTATAACATACTCTATTTCATTTGAGGTTTAACGTAATTTGCACAGCACCGTCTTACTGAGTGTTTCATCGTTTTATTATCATTTTTATATGCGCACTCAATGAAAGTAGAAATTAAACTTCAAAATTAAGAAAAGAATACCTTTTATCAAGGAGTTATTTGAACTTCTTGACAATGAGATGTAATTCATAAATATCATGTAATAATCCCACTTTGTTCTCTATTATCGTGATATTGTTAACAGTGAGCATTACGTTCTTCACGCGTCATTCAAACAGTGCAGGGTTTCCTAACCACAGGTGTGACATAGTATTGCAAAAGTATTGCTGGGGTGCTAGGCAATGGGCATGTTTTTAAGAATTTATCAAAAAGCACTAAATGTGCTCATCCCACTCGCGATGATGTACTTATGCAAGTTGGTGTTTCGTGCACTCGTTCGATGAAGATGCAATCTAGAAATCGCTCGAGTGCACACACAGACACGCGGATTGCTATGAGCAACAACGTGGCACGCTTCGAAAAACTCTGCGATAGTGAACGGGAGGAGAAGTTGCTGTGTTTCGCTTTAGATTGTTTGCGCACTCAATGAAAGTGGACAGTGAAGGGTTTGCACTCATTGAATTCAAACTTATCAAAATCAATGAAATTTCTTGCATGGAGAAAACTTTATTGTTTGTTTATGCAACTATTACTTTTTTGCAATATTTTTTTCTTTTCCCGAATAATCATTCTTCATATATTATAAAAAATTAATAATGAAAAACTTTCGATCGCGTTTAATTTGATTTGTAAATAGATTATTGTGTGAGGGGTGCGAGGACATTTCAAAATTTTTCAGGGGGGGAATATTGAGAATCACGGAAGTAGCGAGCAGTTTATTTTCAACGAAACGTTATTGTATGTGACTTGCTGAGCATCCATGTGAACTCACCAAACGATGCCATCGAAGATAAGTTCATATAACTTTCAACAGTAACGATCGTAAAAAATCTTCGATTTTTCCGACAAAATTATTTAATCTTGCGCATTCGGTTCTGTCGTCAGTACACATCGACTTTGTCGTATTAAGCAAGAGCACAAGTATGCTTAGTGACATCTTCAATGAGCAAATATGCCAATGTAACGCACTCTTCCGCTGACCGACACTTTTCCTCCTCAGTTTTCTCAGATAGAATACGTAGATTTCAAACATCTCGAGAACCTCAGAAGTCTATAAGTAATGAATTTAGAGCCTTCTGAACGACCTCAAAATTTTCACCTCTTCTCGTGTTGCTCAGAAAACCTCTTTTCAAAATTTCCTCATCACTAAATATCATCGGCTTTAAATTAATAAAAAGGCGTCCTGTTTCTAACTGTAAATAAATTGAAAACTTTTAAGCTAGAACATCCAACACTTAAACGGATTCGATTCATTAAAATAGTTTCACTTGAAATTGATTAGCAATCTGAATTTGCAATACATTTTCGATTATTAAATATCAATAAATTGTTTCAACAGTGTTTTTTCACAGTCAGTTGTGACAAATCATTGTCAGAACATATTTAAGGCAACAATCAATAGACTCACCACTCTGAATATGCTCATTATGCGGCGATGGTTCTCGATCGAAACATTCAACTTCTTTAAACCAGATTCGATGAGACTCAAACTATCTTTCGAGCCATCGATTCGATGCTGTAAACACCGTCTGAACAAGGTTCTCGAAAACTTTTCCAGGCCTCTCTCCACGTCAAAAAGATAAACCTTCTGAAAATAACATCAGAGAGTTTAATTTCTGACCGCATTAGCCATCAAAAGATGATGACACTACAAACTGTTTTGTGAATCTTGGACGGACTTTCTTAGCTATTCTGATCATACAGCATTTTATCATAAGTTGTTCTGGTGTTGTGCGGGGAGTGCTCGAAATCAGTGTTCCCGTCCCCGAGCATTTTCGAGCGGCGGCTGTTTTCGGAGACTGTTTCTGTCCTCGAAATGTCCCCGACTCTCCCTGTCCCTGACTTTTTTCTCTGCCCGCACAACACTAAGCTGTTCTGATACGTGTTCAGTCATTTCGTTTAGCAACATTTCGCCTAATGCGCATCAGAGAGTACTAGCTGCAAGCATTCACGAGTTGTTCGAGTCTCTTGACCTTACTTCGGAATATCTCGAGGTTGTTCATTTCGTAATATAGTTATTGAATATCTGTGCATTGAACTTTGTTTATTTTATTCGTCTTGTTAGGCATGGATTACGTATACGATTTTCTTGACTTTGGATTATATATAACTCGTTCTGAAAGTTTGTGACTGTTCCTTGTGAGGCTGATGCTTAGGTCTAAGCTGAGATAGACGCTCAGAACTAGGTTGAGTTTGATGCTTAGGCCTAGGCTTACGTTGATTCTTGGAATTAGTCTGAGATTCATTTCTAGCCACGGCCGAACCTCTGGTAATCGTGAAGAGAAGTTTTCTTTCAGAAATATTGCGGACTGAGAGAGGTTTGCATAATAAAAGAGGGTTCCGAATAAGCGTTTCTTATGCGTTGATTTACATATGGTAGTGCCACGCCCCAGAATTTTGATACAGACTGCATCGCAATTACTCCTTGTTCCACGGAGAGTTCAGAGTTCAACGACTCGGAAAGCCCGTTAATGTGAGTGGATAGCAATCTTGGGTGCCGTCAGAGTCCTATCATTCAATCCCAAACCTTCCATATCCTTCATTTTCATTAGGGCAAATGTCTTTGTCCACTAAGCGAAATGTCGTTGGGTGAACTGACCTAGCAATGATTACTTACTGCACACAGTCTCAAGATTCTCCAAGAAGACAGACGAGGAAGGTCGACAAAAGACTTTGGATAACATGATAACGAGAAGACTTATTATGGCCAGCAACTTCACAATTAAACGTTGGCTAATTCAGGTGATCTGGCTACTATTCAAAGCTGGTGAGCCGGAGTTAGGGACTGATGAAGGTGATAAACATGAAGTGAATGAAAGGGAAAAAGACTGATGGAAAATTTTCTCAAAAAATGGTGCCAAACGGAACGTAAATATCGAATGAACTGACTTTCGTAAAGCTCTCCGCAGAGCAATTAAAATGACTTGGCATCCATTTCTCACAACAGTTATAACAAAAGTTCGTATCGCATCTGCAACGCACTTGGTTACATCCAGTCGATCTTACACAGAAACTACCACACACAGGACATTGTTTCACGTGAACACTCGCCACTCCTTGCTTCGTTACAGCTGAAATTGAGTGACTCGTTTCAGTTGACATCTGAGTATGCCGCATTAAAGTTATGAGTGCAATGCCAAATATAATCCAATTTTCGTTCATCACTCTTTTTCGCGAAACATTCTGATGCACTTATCGATAGTAATCAGAGACGTACAATTTTTATCGAGAATACTGCGATATTCCATCGCAGTCCCACAGTTGATTGGGATGTGTGCTCTTGACCGGCACTTTATGCAGATCGCAGCACCACAATCGCAGCGAACGAATTGAATACTTCTGTTCGAATGTGTGATTTTATTCAGATGAATCGATCGTTCACAATTTGAACAGTACAACCAATCAGGTTTCATCATCAGTTTTTTCAGCAATAACTTTCGATATCGGTAGCATAATGATAATGGTAAAAATGTTATCGCTTGTTCTATTTCAAGAATATTATCACAATCATTTGCCTGAAAAGTTTGAAACGTTTCACTCGACGTTTGAGTAATATCGCTGCATTCGCATCACACAACTCACCTAAATGACTAGCAAATACAGCGATAAATTATCGAAGGCTTGGGAAATGTAGTAAAAAAACGAAAAACAAGAAATCTTTGCGTACTTAAAGTTCGATTACGAACGATTAGTGTGAACTGATTCTCAGTCTGATGGAAGTATTGAAAATATGAAACTGAAAAGTGAGATTGAAATGGAAATGAATTGAAACATACTGGGCACTTGATAGGAACATGATTACGATCAATTGATGTCACTGAGTGAAGAGTCCAACAATGTTCACAAAATTCATGACCACAACTTAATGAAAGGCACATAGATACCTCCCAACAGATACCACAACATCCATCGGTATCATCCTCATCAACTAAAGGACTACGCGAACTGGAAGGCTGAAATTTTTTGAATTTCAATCCAGATGAAAGTCAAATTTATTCATCAAATTATCGCATTTACAGACATACATTCCAATTGTTATTCCACCTGCACGTACATGTGCTTCCATTAATCTTTTTTAACAAGCAATAGGCAATTTACTCGTATAACGCAAGAAATGGATCGTCAATATATGTCCAAAAATTAATGTGCAGCAGAAATTTTCACCTCTATTCAACTGCTCATTTTATGGGAGTGGATCAAAAACGAAGTGTAACATCGTCCGCATTTATAAGAAATCACTGTTGTAGCCTAATCTCTTCATTTACAATGTATAACACTTAAGTTTATGCGAAGAATTGTTTTAGTTAAAGATGAAAGTCTTTTAGAATGCGTTCGTTCAATCATCAGCGTTAAGCGGAAGTAACTCCTGTAGGAGTTATTGAAAAACTTCTATTTATTCTGTATTGCCGCAACTTCTACTTATCCTTTATTTGGCATTCATAGAAACATAACACTGGGAAACGACTTTAGAAGGTAAATCCTCATTGACACTCCCTTGTACCACACTAGTATATAATATTCCGTTGTTTTAATCCCGCAATGCTTCAAACAGCGAGTATTCGATTGCGATTCATTGAAGCACTGTATATGAAACCAACCATTTGGGCAACTAATTCGTCATAAGCAAATTGCTGTGCATCTAGCTCTGCGTATGATTGGCAACGAACGACGGATTCGGAAGGTAGAAAATCTATCAAAGATTTTTCTCCTTTAGTGGTTCGGTTGAATTTCTTGTGCGGCAACACCAAACAATTTTCCATTTCTCCATCGTTCAGAATGCATCTGAAGAATTCGTTCGTACGGAATTTTTGTATGAGTTTGTTGAAATGCATTGTGTGGTATGTCCGATAGGTGAAACGAACGATTGAAAGTGAAAAAGAAAGAGCAAAGTAACGCAATATGTTTCAATTTTTGATTCCTGCTCATTAAAATATCTCATTTTTTTCTGTTGGCTCAAACGAATTAAGCCAGTGCGGACGTTCAGTCAATATGATTGCCGTGAAGTCATTCACAGAGCAATTGTTCGTTCCACAGACAAAATCAATGGGTTCGTTTCTGACGAGTGATGGACGGTAACTTTAGCTTAAAATTGCTGTGTTGAGAATGATACGGAAACTGTAAGCATGTAATCGGAAAGTAACTATATTCTATGAATGAGTCAACTGGAGAACAAAAATTTTGCAAAAAGGAGCAGAAATTACCTGAGATATTCGCGACGAGTTGAATTGTACTCAAAGAAGCAATAAGGACGTAGAACAATGAAACCGTGGAAGTCGATCGGAACTGACTTTTTCAGAAATTTATTCAGTAATCGATATGGCTGATGGTGGATGGAATCGATCAGATAGGACGTTGGTTGAATACGTTCGACGCGATGGCTGTTTATCGCTCTGATCAAGTCATCGAAAGTTTTGTTCTTCTTCAGTTCTGTTACGAATGAATCGAGAGGTTCCAGATCATCTCCAACAGTCATTTCTGTTGTTTCAAATCCAGAATCGGAAAACTCTTCTTCTACTTGCAAGTGACCGTCTTTTGGAATAGAGTAACATTTATCCTTGTCAATTTCTCGAGTACGTTTCCTCTGAAGAACAGAAAATGATGTGTTTTAATTGCAAATTCTCAAATTTGTTTTTAATTGCAATTTTCAAATTTTTCAATCTAATTGGAAGCATTCACCTTTTTTTCGACGAAGTAAGTAATTATGTGATCGTTGGAGGGGAAAATGAAAGATGGTACGTTTTATGCATCGCATTAGATTTATTTGACTTATTGAATTTCGCAGCGAAAAGGGCTGAAGAATGGAGTAAAAATAATACTGACAAATTTCTTTTGCTTTGTTCCTTTTCTCCGTTCACAAACAAATTCTCCCAATGTAACCAAAGCGTTTTTCCCTGGCAACTCATCGATCTCACTAGCGTAATCATCCATAAAGTAAACATCTTCCTCAAACTGTTCTGCGTCCATGCAGCCCGGATATGAAGGTGTAAAATCAGACAATTGTGTTATCTGAGGATCAAATCGACATTTGTAACCGGTGCGAAAACGCATAGAGCGCCATTGCTGAGGATCTATCCCCCATTTCGCACGCTTCGTCCAATAAGCTTCACTTAAACTGATGAAATGATTCGACTCTGATAAGTTCTTAATTGTCGACAAATCAGCAAAAATGAGTTGTGAAAATTAAGGAGAACTTTTAAGCAATTATTTATTGGAAGTTATCAACCGCCTACCCTTATCGATAGTTCTAGCAAAGTTCACTGAATATTTCCGGAAAAAATGGACATAAATCGTGAAGAATTTACACATTAGAATGGATCAACGACATTTCAAGAGATTTAGGAGTAATTTATTGGTAGCATTCACAAGGGACTAATTTCGTTTAATTCTTCATTTGTTTAATTCTTCAATTCTTCATTCGTGAACTGACATGTGACGTTTTTGATAGCGGTTATGAGGAATAACATTCAAAACAACCTTTTGCTTCTAGTATTTCTCTTTCGCGTTGGTTCGTAAAAGTATTGCTCTTGATAAACGATGTGAGCTGGTCTTTCCCAAATGTTCACTCTATCTTGCTCTTCTCTTGGAATTGGCGTTTCAACTGCAGTTTGAACTAATGGACGAATTAAGCGGCCTTTTCGTCGACGTGGAGGATTCTCGGGCCTGAACTACTTATCATATCGATGAATTCTGTCTGATAACGAATGGGTTCAAATTCAAAGTTAAGCTAGCTTTTATGCTAATTTCAAAATACTGAAGGCACTGTTCGACGGTGGGTGAATTCAATTCTTATATTATTATGAAAAACATCTCATTGTCAAATGGTCCCAACCCCACTTAATTATTCAACTTATTGTTAGTAAGAAATGGTGAATAAAGGGGTCTTTATAAAATGAAACAAGCAGTATTTGGAAATGACAAACAATAGTCTCCTTGATGAACTCACTTGATAATAGACTGGAACGTGGTTCGTTTTGTTTTTCTGTCGATCACTCGATGCTGTTCATCGACAGTGTGATATTCAGAGAGCCATCCTCTCGAGCCCCTATTAACGTGAGTTTCAATACAACCTGTAGCTGGAAGGCTTACTGCTGTAACACGCAAGCCAGTTGATGGATCCTGAAGAGATTGATTCAAGCAAGCAGTGCATATGCATTAGAAATTTTGTTTTGCGCACGAAAAAGTTCGATGATGAAATTGGATTAAAAAGCATAAAAACCGGATTCAAGAAGTTTGAGTGACATCCATACTGGTACAAAGATATGTGACGTGAAGACTAAGATGATAATCGTTCGATGTGCTCGATTCAAATACCTGGAAAGATGAAATATCTCTTTTGAGTTCATCCATAATCTTCCACCTCTTTCGACTGTTCATCGAATACGGTATTCCGTATGCTTCCATATCAAATGGATCATCTGCTTTGAGCGCTGACGGCACATCCATCTAAAATTTCGATCTCTTCGCCGATGAAGTAAACTTGTTCGTCTATATAAACTCAATAAAAATCGCAATATCCAATAAACGTCATTTAGAAGAATCTTCTGAAGATTTTCTCTAACAGTTATAAAAAATTTACGGCTAAACTTACCATTCCGAACGATCTCGCTATTCCATCTTGTCCAATGAAATTTTGCACAGCATAATGACTTCCTTGCTTGCAAATATATTTCGAGATAACTGTAGGGCTGCAGGTGCTGAATTTTAAAAATTGGAATTATAATTGGAAACGTAGCAATCTATTCATGCACAAAATTGAACATGCAAAAGTTACGGTTCAATGATCATTTCGTAAATCTTCAAATCATCTTACTGGTGATTGTAGCGATAAACTTTGGGGTCCTTAGACGCACGGCGACGTACCATAGGAATTTCACTATCCAAATATTCCGGCATAGTGATCAATAAAGCGAGCTGAAGTAAACATTTAACGTATACCCATATAACTGACAAAAAATGCATCAAACGAACTCTATACAACATAGTTCGAAAAACTTTTATTACAATACCAATGTGTGAGAAATGATTCATATTCGTGCGACTGAAACACTTTTTTGAACTGCAGTATGAACTCAATATAAATTTCAGCATGCGCAATCGTTGTCAAAAATGAAGGGACAATAAATTTCAGAGCCATAAAAAACTCTCTTTTTGTTATGTTTATTCTCATCTTTATGAAAAATAAATTTTATTATGCAAAGGTTATGCAAACAAAAAATACTTTTTAAGTTTAATAGTCTCAGTGGAAAGGATAATAAAAAGATGATCTAAATCAACTGAATATATAGGAACAAATAAAACTCCGAATTCGAATCAGTGTGACATCATTAGTTATAACTACATCCCATAACTTAACAATCGGGAATATACTCTGGGAGTTCACTGAAGAAAGTCGTATTTCTCATACTCATTGACTAATCATTGTTTCGAATGTGCGATTATAGTTGTGATTCTTAACATGTGCTTCAAAGGCAAATTCGAATCTCAAATACGAATACTCGAGCTTCTCTACGGTTAGCTTCAACCATGAAACGTCACGCAGAAGTTCGCTATGCATCTGAATGGGATTCCAATCGCATGAGATATCTCGACGGGTTCTGTGAGGGACCCGGTCTGAGCTCCGATTTAAATTAGTTCCAAGTGTCGTTCATTCGCTCAGAAGTGGACTGGTCCATAGACCCAGAGGGAACGATTCAATACACCTGATGTTGCATCACACTAACGAATACGAATACTTTGTATATGAATATGAATGGTATGATTGAATATGACACTGACGAATATGAAAGAATGATATTCTCACAAGTTTCCCTATTGTGAATGGTCGAATCGAAAATCGCTAGTGCGATAACGCATGCTACACAATATCATTGCTAAGCAAAATAATATGAAATCAAGTCGAAACTTTTAAGAACAAAATGCAATAGAACCAACATGAATAAATCATCTGGTGGTAGAAATTAAGTAAATGAGGAAGTGAAGTACGGAATGAGAATGGAAATATGAATTCATGCTTGAATTTATATAATGAAAGCATTGCGAGCGATTCGCTGCAACGTTTACAAAGTTTACGAAATATTGTGCAATCTTATCGTTGATTAGTCACTTTGCGTTGGCAGCAGACGAAAAAGATTGGAACAGAGAGAACGATAACGGATAGAATGAGATGGAAGCGGTAATGAAGTATGATGAGTACAAAGATGTGGTGATCGTGATACATCATGTTCAACGGAATTCAGTCAGGAAAAATTAATGACGTCCTGACGAATATCCATGAATCCACTTGGAGAGGATAGAGGAGAATTGGTCAAGAATTTTCAAAGTGAAAAGGAGTTGGAAAGTAGTCAATGGCAGGGTATTTGCAGTTAGTCGCTGCAAGTCTTTTTTGAAGCAATATCAGTCTAACAATTGAGGATAGGTCAGAGGTAGTAATATACGAGGAAAAGATGGATATTGCGAATGGTTTGATGAATGTGGAATAAAGTTTTGCAGCCAGTATAACCAACAGTTCAACTGGTTAGTTCGTCGATCGTATACATATTGGATCAACTTGTTCACGATTTTAAAAAATAATTGGAAAGCAGAGTTAACTGAATATTGTACTTGAGAATGATTCTGCTTCAGCATGTATCTCACTGTTAATAGCATAATTATTTCAGCTTACCGGAAACATTTATTGATACAAGATTCGTTCTTCGATTGTTGCAAGCCAAACAAGATCGTAGAATTATTCGAATTTTTAAGATGGCATTACATAAGCTATGCTCGATTGACTGCAATAAAAAGCAGTTTTTGTAAATGATAAGTATGAGTAATACACTTTCATTAGATTGCGAATGGACAATTTGATAGTAAGGCCATGCATTTCCTTATAAATCTCGTACTTCGCTAATTGCATCATAGGGAAACTGATTAACGTTTACGTGGGTCGATTTCCACTGTGAGGAAGAAGTAGCATATCTACATTAAACGGAAGCTGATTTAGATATTGAGGTATTCTTTGGGCTTGACTGAAAAAAGTCTAACGAAAAATGTGGAATTGGTTGGGCAAACAGATTGAACTGACTCATTAGAGCGATAAACACTGTTCGGCACACCTATTTCACTTTTTGCTTCTCCATATCGCATCACTGGAATGATTTTTGAACAATTTGTGGCAGTAACGAATATTGTACAATGAAAATTGATGATTCCTTATCTGTCATAAGCGTAGTTGAGTGTTGATCAATAGAGAAGTGTAATTGATCCGCTTGTTTTGTTTCACTGATCCGAATACAATCACTTTGATGCATGATGCTACTTTTCAAAGCATACTTCAGTGTAATTTCAAAGAGAAGTTTCCAACGCGTATTATTTGCGATTCATTGAGAGAATGATATTCTCAAACAATTCTGTACTCCATAACATCCTGATTGAATAGTGATTTTGAGTGAAAATTTGCTACTTTTAAAGTATTCGGTGTGTGTCGTTATAATGATGGTGTTGATCGATACGTGCATGAATCAAATGATTTAATTGAACAGATGAACAACACAATCGTTGATAATTATTCGAATATGAACATTTCGTTGACATCATAAAAATAACATTGATTTTATTGTATCGATTGTAAGGGCAAGTGGTGACTGATTAAATGACACCTTACTATTTGAGGTAATCGCTCACCGAGACGCTGCATTGCGTAGGTGAACGTTTGTAGCATTTAAACAGAGTTGAGTGATTGCGTTAAATGAATTTTGTGGTTATCGTGTGCGATACATCAAACAGCACTCAATAAGCAAACCACAATTATGACGTTATTTTTCAACGGATTCACAACAGCAACCGTTCTATTGTACATTTGAGCGGCTCGATTGATTTGGATGGTTACGTATACGCAATGGAATGATGATTCAGTTATTGGGGCATTCGTTTAACATGGTGCATTCTGCAAGCTACCAGAATGTAGAACGGTTATTGAGTTCAGACTTCAACATGGGGTCAGGCTTATATGTGAGGTCAAGCTGAGACATGAATCCTTAGGATCTACCATGCAGGCAACCGTCAATGACATCATGCATGGGTTTTCCCATGAGTGACGGGAACCTTTCGAAAGGTCTGGCAGTAAAGGTAATGTCGCCAACCAACCTTTGCACATCGTTCCACTGGAGTGTGCAAAGTGCGAAGGTGCAGCGTGTTTGCAACACTTTCAGTCAGAGATTGATTTATTTCGTTACTTTCGTTTCCGCGATTCTGTTTTCATTTTGCGAATCACCAACAAGACCGGGGATGTTTTGAGTGTGTGGTGGTCACAGTTAGTGTTCTGTTTAAAGTTACTGTGAAGATTACTCAGAGACAGACTCGTTCAGATGATTGAATTGATGCAAATACGTGCGTTTTACATTCCTTTTACTTTCTTAAATGCACCGCGATACATTATAGAATGACTTTTGAGCATTTGAACAGTTTCTGGCCCAGAAACTCGTCAGGCATTCAAACATCAAAAATAGACCATAGTTTGGATGTTTGAATGCGCAGTGCGTTCTAAACGAACTCGAGTATTATCGATCATCTCTCACTTGAGGCATTATTTGAGTGTTGGCACTGCAATGTCCTCAGAAACATCAAATGTACCAGAAGTCGCTCGGACTGCAGCGCAAGAAGGACCGTCATGTTCGCAGCCAACCACTAATCCACAACCTAAACAAAAGGCACCTCGTTCAAAGGTTCACTCTTCATAACATTCAGTCATGCGTTTATTTCAGCTTTCACCCTTCTCCTGCTTCAGTCTGATTGTTAATCTTAATTTTCGAAGTGAATGATTCCCTATCGTCTTTTGTTTTTTGTAAATCTCTTTCTGTAAATATTTTAACGATATAACTTGTTTTGAGCAAGTAATTAGCATTAATTGCTTCAAATAACATATCAATAATTAGCATTATCAATTTTTATTTTGAAGATTCAAATTTGACTAATAGTGAGCTTACAATTAGTGAAACAAATAGTGCGTAGAATTAAGCTGAAAAAAATTGGCTTCAGGCTGTTAAAAAATAAGCTTGAAAAAAATTTGAAGAGATTATCAGATGATTGAAACTGAGTATTATCGTGCTCTAATTGATACAGTTTCAGCGAAAAAGTCCTAATCCAGCTACCGAACCAGGTGCACCGTCAAGTCGAGTTGTAGAGTCGCTTAACTCACAGCCACCTTCTGCTCGCCGTTATCAGCCGCATTCTGAATATGTTCGTCCGAGACATCCACCAAATGGTAGTATATAATTCATTTTCAGTGCCTTTAATTATTCTGTCTTTTCTATGATCTGTTATCTATACTCGATAGTCTATCTTTACATTTGAGTATTAAGTCCATCATAAATCTGCTGTTCTTTCTAGTTTTATTGAATAATTCATTGATTAGCGAATTAAGTCATAACAGTATAAGCAGCTGTTATAGGTTAATAAATTTCTCCCGTTCTGATCCAATAAATTATTAAGAATATCACACATAAGCTTATATTTAAAAGCTCTCATTTGTGTCGTTCGACTAAATGACTGAAATAAAACCCGTCGGGCTCAGAAGTGTATGACTTGAAATTCATAATAACTCAGAAGGATTGCTTAAGGTGGCGGGGAATATGATTCAGATGAGGATGAGATGGAGTTGAAATATGGTGCACAACATGTGATTCATCTCTTTGTACCGGTATCACTTTGTATGGCATTTGTTATTTTTACAATGAATACAGTCGGTTATTACAGTCGTAAAGATGGACAGTACCTGTAAATATTCTCATTATTATTTTCGTTTTCTGTTAGCAGAATTTGTTGCCTTACTTCACTGTTGTTTTGAAAAGTTATTTTTCTTTTCCTCAAGCGATATTGTTTTTATATTAAATGAGTTCAATATATTTATCAATATTTGTTGGTTGTATTCATTCTTAAATGTTGGAATTGAACACTGCAGGATATATACGCCATTTACGAAAGAAACTGACAATGCAGGCGAACGGTTGATGATGTCATTTGGAAATGCACTTGTCGTTCTTTCAGTTGTTGTTGTTATGACTGTTCTTCTAATACTCCTTTACAAATTTCGTTGGTATAAAGTTAGTGATTTCAAATTAGCTTCTTTGCAAAGTATCTAGCCTTCCTTGAAATCTAAATGTTAACGTTCTGGTTCGAGTGGAGAGAATGATTAATGTAATTTTTCACATCAGCATTTTAGAGCTCGGGAATTCCTACAAGTTTTTGAACTAATGATGAGATGTCTATGAGCGAGAAAACTTAACTTTTCAGTAATTTATTTCTCATTTTGAAGTTGAATATCTAATTTCGAAGTATTATGAAGTTAGTTCTTCTGAGATTGTGATGTTTTCGTTGGATTAAAATTATTCATAATGACGAAGTTGCAGTTAATTCATGGATGGTTAATTGCGAGTAGCTTAATGTTGTTATCACTTTTCACTTTTATGTATCTTCAGTAAGTTTTTTTTGCTCAATTTTTTAATGTTTTTGTAGAATTTTCTCATTAAATTGCTTCTGTTTGGAATAGTTTCACGAAATGTTATATAAGCAGCCTTTAATCACTGCGCACCCATTCTGCAATCTACTGTCGATGGTTCAGCTGCTACAAATTCTAATTTTTTATTGGGAGCCTTTTCACATATTAATTTCAGTGCAATTCTACAGTTGAAACTCCATTTGTTTAGAACAAATAACCCGTCTGAAGCATGATGTATTCTTATAATACGGATACCCAAAGTAGTATCACATCACGTTGAATAAAACTTCTATTAAGCAATTGAGTTGAGTAATAGGGTGAATATTTGACAACCTGTAAATGTTTTTTTTAATTTAAGAGAAGTATTCAAAAGTTATAACACTCCAATTGATTACATAGCGGTTAGTTTCGTGATTTGGAATTATGGTGCAATGGGAATGATTTGTATCCATTGGAAAGGACCTCTTAGACTTCAGCAGGTTTCCGATTTTCTTACATTCACTGAATTGTGTTTGTTTATAAGTGAACTCCACAATGCGATCCAATCGTTCTGTTATCTCGTTAAGGAAGATGTTGTAAGCGTCGCCGAAATCGTATGCAAAACTCTGCTCCAGGACATGATCACTTTTGTCATGCAAAACTCTGTTACCATCTTGTTATTATTTCGTAGAACTTTTTGGCATCTGATAAATTGAACTGTTCCAATTCAGGGTTATTTGATAATGATGTCAGCATTAATGGCGCTAACCTTCATAAAATATCTTCCCGAATGGACTGTATGGACTGTGTTAGCTGTGATCTCATTATGGGATTTAGTGGCCGTCTTGTGTCCCAAAGGGCCATTACGAATTCTTGTTGAAACCGCGCAAGAACGGAATGAACCAATTTTTCCAGCACTCATCTATTCCTGTTAGTTTGTCGTGATTGCTGTAATTCAGTGCAGTATATTTCGTTGAAATTGTTTAACTTCATTGAGTTGTAAATTTCGTTTGATATGCTATAATGGTTTATCGTTCATTAAAAGCATGAATTACGGTGTACGAACTTACAGCTGGAGTATTGTATGCGTATACGATGGTTAGTAATGGAACGAATGGTGATGAGATCCTAGACAATAATGGTCTATCAGTAAACAACAACGATGAACAAGGTTCATGACTTGATATTAGTTTCTTGGTTTGAAATAGACTGGTCGAGATGCACATGCATACGTCTTTCCTAGTGACATGTCTCATTTTGCTTCTTCTTGATCGTTGTATTCTGAGTTGAAATCATTTGAACGTAGAATGTTATTTATAAATAATACCAATGTGTAATGTAATATTTTGTATCTTGAGTGAACATCCACAACTGCAACTCGAATTCGTTCATTTTATGTATAATATTAAAACTGAATAGTTGATACTGGTGTTCGTTTCATCAGTCATTTTCTAAGTTCATTGTAAGGCAGCGTTATAAAATGATAATAGTTCTCATACAATCGATATTCATCAAAAATGATGCTGAACCTAACAGAGTGTTTTGAAGGTGACACAGCAACAACATCCACAACTGTAGCTCCAGTTGATGGCTCAACAACTTCATCAGAAAGTTCACCACCATCCACTTCTGAATTGTTATCGCCCTCGTCCAAAACTCATACTACCGACACTCAGAATAAACCAGTCAGAAGATATGCACCTCTCCGTGCTAATGCCAACGTCAAGAAAGGTTCATTCAGTTCACATGTTTACATGTTCATTCAAAATTGCTTCAAATGAGCAAGATAAAACGACCGATGTGTTGTGATTTGCCACAAGTTCTGGTATGATTTATTTCATTATTCGATCATTTTTGGTTTATGTTATTGATCGCAAACAGTGAATGGTGTTATTCAGAACCATCGCAAACGAAAACGACCAATCGAAGCAATGTGACAGACCGTGATGGTGCCGACGTAAAATATGTCATACCATCAAGGTTGGTATGGTTTTCCACAAATCACTTCATCTCTTATTGCGAACTATTAAATAGATTAGATTTGTGACGCAGTTGGCTGGAATGCAAATGAATGAAGTTGATATATGCAGTCGTGAGAATATTTAATAACTTCAGAATGCTGAGAATCGTTAAATCTTGTCAAAGAATTTTTGTCGAGTTTCTCACGTGATCATATCTACCATTTCGTTAAGTCGGATTTGCGGAAAGATTCGATTGTTTAATGATTTATCGTATGGGTTCAATAGAAATTGTTTGCTATCAATGTATCTGCGATAGTGTTTTGTTATTCAGCTGAATACTCATCACCGATGTTTAAAGTCATTCTATTTTTTCACGAGTCTTTTCATTCAGTTGCAGCAATGATCGTCCATCAGCTGTCGTAAACACAACGTCAACTCGCAACGATCAACAGGATGGTGCGAGGCTAGCTGCAGGACGTCGACCACTCGACGGTGCTTCCGATGCCGATCGTCTTCAGAATCCGTTACCAGTAGAAGAAAGTTAGTCTGTATTTGATCAGGTTGCATTTATTCAGCTGACGATATTTTTTGAATGAAAAAGTTCATTGTTTCAGGAGGTATCAAACTTGGTTTGGGTGATTTTATATTCTACAGTGTTTTGGTTGGAAAAGCGAGTAGTTATGGCGATTGGAATACAACAATTGCTTGCTATGTTGCGATACTTATTGTGAGTTGGTTTTAGTTCTGAAAGAAGTGGTTTTATATCGTTTCATTCTTCGTCTGTAATTGGAGAGTCGAAGTTGGGGAGAGTAAGTTGGAAAGTGGCAAGAGTTGTTCTTTTTATAGAATTTAATTGACCGATTCTCTCATTGGAGAAAACGGTAGGATTTCAATGAAGAACTTGGAAAGATCCTATTGACAAGTTGGAAGGTATCACTAAAAAGACGAATGAATGAATTATGAATGGTTTTCAGGGTTTGTGTTTTACGTTGGTATTGTTAGCCGTATTTCGCAAAGCGTTGCCGGCATTACCGATCTCAATCTTCGCTGGTCTTATTTTTTATTTCTGTACTCGTCAAATCGTTACTCCGTTCTGCACGGCCGTTTCATTACGCCAAATCGTCTTTTAGCATCGTTTTCCTTCTGTGTCATTCATTTCGAATATGTACTTTCTTTGGAACAGAGTTTCACAATCGACGCATTATGCGACTCTGTTATTCCAGAATTTGTGGTGAAGTCAGAGTTTGAGAAGAGCTATTAATATGCCCATTCCATTGTTTCGGTGCTTTCTCCCTCCGCAATGCACTCAAGTGTTCACTTGAAACATCAAGAAAATTAACCCACTACCGTTCTTACGCTAACCATAAGATCTGCTCTGTTATTGATGATTTGATGTGATAATAACTGTATCTGCAAGAATTTTTGCATTTAATCGTTATAATTGCAGTGAATACTGATGAGTGATTGTCGCTGTGTATATTTAGTATATGATGTCATTGCGTTGCTTTTTGTTGACAACATGATTGCGCAAACAGTTGTGTTTGCTAAAGAGGAGCGATTTCCCAGTTGATTTTCTCTTTTTTTGATATTTCTCATTGATTTTGTGTATTTTTGGCATATTTCATGCATGAATATCTGCTTGTTTGCATTATTTTTTTACAGTTTTGTGTTGCTTTCCAGTTAGTTCTTTGTGAATGAATGATAAAACTTTCATAATTGCATCCACTTTCTTTTTCGAATACATTTCTCTTTGTTGATGTTTACAGCAGTTACTCCTTTTGAAGTTACGATTTTTGTTGATGTGAATTTATGAAGGGTTTGAAAAGTAATTCATCGTTCTGTCTTTGATATTGAATAGAAAAGAGTCAGAAACGCGACTCTGATGCTGATCCTCGCACTGCAAGTCATTCTAACGCACACTTTGCATATATACCAAATAATATAAACTTCCTCAACTGTCAGTAATTCACACTGTTATTGTGCATGTATAAGACGGAATCCTCAAGATCTTTTCTGTTATTATCTCCTCGTCTTTGAACTTATTTTGTTTTATCAGTTATTCATTAAGTTATCCATTTCAGATGTGATATTTGTAAAGTTGTGTAATATTAACAAATAATATCACTTTTAATCATTTATAACGAATCTCTCCATCCGCAAATTACGCCAATTTCGTTTTCCCAACAATACAATCATATCGACAACTTTTTGACTTATTTATTTTGTCACTGAATGTCAAATCGAATTGTCTAATTCATTCAACCAATCTTAACTTTGTTTTCATTCGACTCATCTCACCTTTAATTTTCATTTATATCAGTTGAATCAGCTCAGCGTTTCATTGCAATACCTTCGAAATTTGATATGTATCAGCTGAATCCTTCAGCTTAAGCAATTTCAGTGTTTAAAATTTATTGCGATTTCAATTCGCTGGAACTTATTTTCATTTTTCATTGATACATTCATATTTTTAACTGTTCAGTGAGATTGTGAGATTTTTAACTGTTCAGATGGTTCATCTCTTCCTTATTTTGTTTTACGTCGAGTTTTGTGAAGTTGTTTAAAGTTTAATCGTTGTCATTGGTGTACATCTCGGTCCATTCTCTTTTAAAGTCATATCGAGCAGTCAAAATTCTTATTATCAGACATTTTAGAATGAATCCATCTCCCACGAAGGTTATCTCTCTGATGTCAACTTTCTTCGAGCGGTAACAAGTAGATCTTAATGCATGCGTGTGTATTCACGAGATGTTAGACTCGAACATGATGTGATCCTATCTCAATCAGTAGCTTAGATTAATGGGTGATTCAATTGATTGTTGAGGGATGTACGAATACGTCGTTACTGTTTAAAGTATTTTAATACTGATACCATCAGATGCAGCATGAAACATTCTCTGAATAACATTCACTATCGAATTCTGTTGGAGAACGATTCTTTCATCACGAATTCATGGGATTATCAGATGAAGAAGTGCATTAATATGGCACAAATAAGTATAACAGATTATACGGATTGATTCCACTTTATTTAGTCATTTCAAATGAATCGTCGCTTCCAATTTCATTCAATTGAGTTTATTCGAATAAGAAACATTTTTAATTTCAGTAGTGCGAATTTAATAAGGAAATTCATTTGCTTAGATGTAGATTCATTGCGATGTTGTTATTATTAAAGTGAGTAAATGACACGGAGTTGTTTCATTTGTTAACTTCACACTGAGTGGTCAACTGCTCTTCAAGACTTTGTCGACAGTTTTTCTAACGATTTATTGGTGAAAATGATGTTCAGACGTTTGAAGCAGAATATTATGGTTAAAACTGGTCGTGCATCGCAGACCGCGTTGGTGCTCGTCTTTTTAGAAAGCATTGTTTCTGAGTTCCGAGCTTGATAAGACGATAGCATCTGTGAGCACCGTGCTAACAGAACGCCCTACAACTTATTCAGCCTTCTTGATGTTTATATTCAGTTTTCATTTTTAACCACTGTTCAATATTTGCGTAATCCAAGTTTTGTCTGGAAACAATCCATTTTTCAGATATTATTCAGCGCAATTTGAGTAGCTAGTCAATAGTACTGAAAATATTCCAGTAGAAATGAATATTCATTAAGATTCCCACCAGAAGTCGATAAAGGGATATCGTTTTGTGAAGCAAGCAAAAAGGATGTGAACAATATCCTAAAATCAGTGCAGTCAATGGTTGCGTCGTTCAGTGGTCGTGGTCTAAGTCCGCACGAAACAGTCGGTGAAGAATGTAATCAGCTCGGTGCAAAATCAACCAAACCATCGGTTTATCGTTCCACAAATCTTATATTCATTTATTTAATCAGCACTTTTGAGTTTATGCTTATCTGTTATCACCAGTAATATATTCTTCCTTCGGCAGCCTCCTTTCCATACAATTAACGGCATCCGTGCAGGAAATTGCCCGTCTCCACGAAGAGATTATTAATTTGGCGATTATCTAACACTGTCAAATGATATTAAAGAAATCCCAACCTCAGTAGATTCATATATCAGTTATATTGCTACGGATGCTTCAGTTGTTGCAACTGTTGAATGAATAACACAAAATATTGAATGAGTTTTAACAAAAAATAAGATTCATTCGTCATGAAATGAAATGTTCTAGTTCGGTGGTGCGATGAAAGAGGCAAATTCGACGTTTGCAGAGTTGGGTCGTGTTGAACGCAAATCGTATGATGATGTAGGTGACTTTCGCTGTCGGTTGATATCCTCTCATCGTCAGTAAAGTACTTAATAACAAAATTTCACATAGAATCACATGTTTAGTCGTCAACGTGTCAAATGAAATTCCGCTTCTCAGTCCCTCCTCCTACTTCCAGTCATACTGTAAAATTGCTAGCTCGCTACGTTATGATATCAAAACAAAGAACAAAGCGCATCAAATGTCGAAGTATCACAAAACACGCATATCATTTTTGCGGCGCCTAAATAATTAATGTGTTGAAGTCATTAAATCAATTCGTGAATGGATTCGCGAAAGACTGGCTAAAGAATGGTGTTGCTAAGCAGTTAGATGATATAAGTGAACTGAAAAAACGTCGATTAGAGAAAGATGCGTGTGCAACATCAGCCAACAAGTATTTTTATGTTCATTGTTATTACTTGCTCGATAACCAATAAATCACTTCATCATGCCATCGATGAAAACGTTTTCCGTGAAAATTTATTTTCACTACTATGCATCAAGATATACTGAAAGAGAGTCTGTAATACACTTGTAAATTGAGGTTCGAAGTGCTGGAATGAATTTGAAATTTTCGAAATGTAGTAATGAAATCGAAAATAATTCAGTCATCCGAACGATCAAGAACGTGCGTCGAAGAGTGCCGAAGCTGAACAGGAATATAACAATCAACTAGCAGTTGTAGAAGAGGACTTGAAGACCATACAATCTCACTGTGAAAAAACGGTGAATGAAGCAAAAGAACTGATGGATTTACTCGCGTCACACTATGAGAAAGCGTATAAAACCACTAAAAGCGGTGCTGATAAAATTACAGCTATGTAACTTCTTTTCAACTGTGCCCGGATATTAATGTTAAAATTAACGAGACCGATGTGGTTACTAATGATTCTTCGTGAAAATACATTGTTTAGTCAATAAACAAATGTACTCAACCAGTACTTAAGTTTTACCCGTTAAAGACATGACATGATTTTGTCATTTTATCGCAGTCGTTTGTATCACGCCATAGTATTACTGCTGCTACTACTACTAATAGTAATATTAATAATATTAATAATAATAATAATAGATTACTTCAACAAATATTGATATCGAAATACCCAATGAAGAAAAAATACAAATTAAACAACAAGAAAATGGTCAAAACTAAAATTAAACAGGTACAAAACAATAATACTATAAAACAGAAATACGAACAATAAAACAATGGTAATTCTTGGATAGCAACTCAAATAAATGGCTGAAAGGAGCAACGAAGGTTAAGGGCTTTGTTAGCTGCGCCATAGAAAGGAAAATTAGGTGAGGGTGGAAAATAAGGCTAATGGACAACTGCGATGGGACAAAAGTTGCCTAGAGTGATGGACTAGAATTGAGAATGAGCTTGTGAGAACATTTATGCAAAAAGACCCGTTAAACATGGAGAACAACAGACTATGGAGTGATGATCTTGAAGAGGCTTATATGCGAAATATACACTGATTTGCGAAATAAATATAAAAATGAATAAATTATGAGAGAATGGAATTGAAAAAAATTGGTTTAGAAGAGAATTGTGATTGTTTGCAAACAGTTTGAATTGATTTATTACACTCACAAATGTTATAAATTAGATTCATGAAATTTTTCTCCTAAAAAACATTAGGCGTTATTCGATATGCTTCTTGTTATCGCATTACTTTGTCGCAGCATTTGGTTTGCCTTTTTTGACGGATGGACGTAAGATCTGAAATCGACGATTCGATTCGTTTATTATGCTCTAAAATGGTTTTATTAAGCCTAATAAAGGGGCAATCAAAAATCATTAATGTCATAAATTTGAACAAACATTCGTCCAAAGACTTCTTGAAGTGCTCTTGAAGTAAAAAAGTTCGTTTATTTTGCTTATATTTCGTTTATCGGATTATCACTCCTTCACACTTCACGCTACATCACTCCATCATTGCCTTTCTGGTGTGTAAGTTACAGCAATTAGTGAGTAATGAGGCAGAATGTTCAAAAATTTTAGATTATAAATAAGTGATTCAGGAATTAAATAAGTAGCTGAAACGAGCCTGAAAAGTGCATACGAGTGAATCATCGACATTCATCATTGCAGCTGCATTGTCAAATTGACCGCAATAATGAGGTGCAGAGAATATTGTTACAAGTTTACGATTTGCGAAGAATTCATATCCATCCTTAAAATTCGCTTTTTTAACATTGCCAGAGACTAAACCGACATACGTTTAGCTTTGCATCGTTTTCATTTGTGCTTATATGAATTCCTTTCGGTAGAAAATTAACAATTGCATTCAACAATTAAATGAATATGAAAGGTCGTGAACCTGGACAACTTGATGTGCTCTGGCGATAAGGTCTATTTCTAGTTTTTGACACATCTCGTTTACTACGTCTATACCAAATGTATACGAAAGACCACGGTTGTTCGGTTGCCACCCTTTTACTGAACCATCTGGGTCTGACCTTCAACGACAATTTTTTGATAGAGTATGTAGGTCATTACAGACGAATGGTAGAAGTGTTTGCACAGGTCTCGTTTAAGCTAAATGCTAAATCTGAAGATACCTCAGTTCCAGAGACATCGTCGGTCGAGTTGATTTCTTGCAGTTTTTTTTCGAGCTCTTTTGACATAAATTCAATATGGATCTCTTTTACTAATCCCTATTAATCACCATCTAATATTGTATCGCTAATGCTGAACGAATTGGTGGTAACATGACTGATGAAGACATATAAAATTGCTGTCGAACTAAAAAAGTAAATAGAGAACACCGAAGTAAATACAGAAAGCGAACCAAACGAGATCAATATGAAGTGAAGGATTTGGTGGATCGATAGGACGTGTGATCTGTCTTAATTGATCAATACTTTTAAGCTGCGGTGACAAACCACCGTGCATACATAGAATTTTACCAGCAACTAAACCAGTAAATGGCATTGTATTGAATACTTCCTTAAAGTTTCAATCAGTGTCATTGAATATGCCTAATACAACTGACCAATATTCATCTAATCCATGAGATAATTGGTGCGTTCTCCGCGAACCTGATAAAATCATTTATTTTGCTCCACAGAGATCATCATAAATATCCTTCCATTAATGACCACTGAAAAAGACTGATAACGAACCTGAAACGCTTGCCAAAGTCGAACGCTTTGATAACGACGTGAACATTCCTCAAAGAATCCGTAGACTCTATTAATCACACTACATTCATGATTACCACGCAATATAAAAAAATTTTCCGAATATTTCACCTGTAATCATCAAACATTTCTAAATATCATTTAGTTTCAAATATGTAGAGCAACTGATACCATTTCTAGCTAATATCTCAATTGCTTTTAATGCTTTTATACTTGCCACAAACCAATACAATTACGAATTATGTCAAGTTTGAAGAATAAACATGCGAATTAATTCAAAAGTGACTTTATAGCAGAGAAGAAGGCAAATGCATTCCAGACTTTGTTTACCACGGTCAACATAATCACCGAGGAACAGATAATTCACGAATGGAGGGAAGCCGCCACGATCGAATAATCGAAGTAAATCTAAAATATTATTCCTATATTTCTTTTTCTTTTGTTCCAAAAAATGAAAATTACAAAAACGTTCAAATTTATGTCGACTTCCAGCTATTATTTCGGAGAGTTAACGTTTTTAATTGATCTTTCCGGACTTTCTTTTTTTTACGATGAACGATCTTTTTTTTCGACGACTTTGGACGACTTTTCGATGAACAACTAACTCTCCTTTCGACGAACGATCATTCCTGCTAACCGATGAACGTAGGAACTAATGAGTCATCAAAGAGTATATCCTGATGTTCAAGAGCGTCACCTGCGTATTGGCCGTGAATATCGCCGCAAATTCGAATTGGTGGATCTACCTCAATTAGCGAGTTTTGTGAGAGTAAAATCTGAAATCTCATAATTTAATCTCAACTCGTTCCCTAATCGTAATAGAAATTTGATATTTCTAGTGAATACTGTTCATACCTTGAGTTTTGAGTTTCTATCTGTTAATCACTAAATAACCGTTCTTCTAAGATGCCCTTATTAACTGAAAAAAACTTGAGACGAAGCAATCACTTATTTTGCATGCTTCACAAACAGTCGTTGAATAAGTGTACTGCAATGAAAAGCAGAAAAATCGAGTTCGAAAAAAAATCATTTGTCATAGGGTAACACATTGATGAGTGTTACATTTCTGGGATATCATGACTATTTTTGAAAAAAAAAGGTTCTTTCCTTTACAATAAATTACCTCTTTAGCGGCAGTGCATAGATTCATGATGTCTTGTTCTTTGATTGTTTTTGTAAGACTACATCCAGGACTTCCAACATTCAGCAATTTGCAAATCATCTCATCAACCTCTATTTTTTCAGCAGCCATCTCTCCAATTATTCGCAACCTGTTCTACTCTTCAACTGAAGAATTTCAACTTGCTTCTTACTCAGCAACCTTTCTTTTGAGTCAGATAAACGATTATAATTTCATTTCCACTGTTGTTTGTCTTTGCCACTTTTGTAGATTAATGAACTGACCTTCAGTATCAAATTCAAAAAGCCTGAATGTTAAAATTTTAACCTACTAAAAAAGGAACCGACTGCCCAGTTAGTAGACAAAACGTCTAAATAAATTTGAAAAGTTTACTCGTTATACTAATAAATACAAGTAATACGTAAAAATGCTACCAATTGAATTGATAGGATGAAGAAGCAGTGTCAATTAGATTTTTTGCATATTTTATGTCTATAAAAGCAATTTTTAAAAATATCTACGCCTTGGTACATCCAACTGTGGTCATCCAACTGATTGTAAAGAAAAATTGCGCTTAAATAATTCAGAGTGATGGCTTACAAAAACGAAAAGGGCTGTGCTGACAGTTTCGATGGTAAACAAACCGACCTTGACTTATTTATTCACCATTTAACTCAAATTACTATACATCCACCTGCTCCAAGAAGGCAAGATTTTCACACTCAGAGGGTCTCATTTTTTGGCGGCAGTATGACGGGCTTGCTGTTGATCATTCCGAACATCATCGGAGAATTGATCAGAAAGCATTGGTCAGAAAGCATCGTCGGGGAATTTCCGACGGGCAACAATACTCAGCGAAATTTTCACTTGAGTGAATCACAGTAACGCCTCTGAGAGGTTTGTATAAAGAAGACTTTGAGAAACAGTCGACTGAAATATTCTGCCGAGCCGTCATAGTGTATCACATCTATTTACCCCAATTTTTTGGTACTTTATTGGTCTTTTCAATCAATTGCATCCTTCCTTCTGATATTCGTGGGGTTTAGGTCAGGATTTTTGATAAGATAGTCCATTTTTTGTATAACTCCCTCTCTGAATTAGTTTCATTTAATATTGCTCATATGCTTGGGATCACTGTTTTCTTGGAATATGAAACGACCGGTACCCAACTAACAGATGAATTTATAGAGGAGCCTTTCACAAATACTGCATGGAATGCTTGATAAAGTGGCGTGATACCATTAATTGCTGAGGCTATCCAAGACATTACTCATTACATTCAACTTTGATATTTCTGTGTTTAACTCATAATAGAAATTTTCACCAGTTCCTCGACGAGCATACTCTCATAATTGAATTACATACCACAATTTTGATTTGACCAATGGATGCCACCCTAGTCCATGCTTCGATTGTTCTGTTCATATGAAGCCTCAAAAATTTATACCACAGCTTTTAGCATTGTTTTTGTACATGTAAGAGTTTTTCGGGGAGTATAACCACAGAAACCAAAATCACCCAGAAACTTTGTCATATGCTATTTCTTAACGATGGTTTGGAGGGAACAAAATGAGAGGAATTCTATGCATCCGCAAGATACCGATCTGTGATGCATCAATAACTGGCGGATTGCAGAACCCAACAGATCATTTAAAAATTTTGGTTGAATTCGTCTGATATGCCGTTGTGGACGGCAGAACATTTCCGTCGACTGTTGCAGAAAATTTATCAACGCCCTGCAGTGCAATGCCACTGCCATTCATGGAATATTGTTACCTATTTGATAGTTATTCGTTACATCGCCGTGCCTCATCAGAAGAACTGAAATTCTTTTGTGATGTCATTTTAAACTAATCAATAGTGAGACTTATGAAATGTTCTTCGTCCTACTGCAGCGAGAAAATGTAACTTTCTGAATGTGAGCATCCTGCTCTCTCGGAAAAGGTGGACGTATGATCACATGCATTCATGACGAAATCCAAATTGCCATCGATATTGACAGCATAGTTCTTTTCGTTTCCCTGTAGCAGCACTTCGAACTAGTAAGCACATTGTGTGTTCACTTTTTGCTGACCGTAAGTGCACATTCCCATATTCTGTTAACTTAACGTATGTTTCCTTCTTTTCAGTTGCTCTATTAACATTCTGTTGTGAAGAAAATGCTGTCATCTGAATTGCTATATGGAAGTGCTATTCAGAAATCTGCACTGATCAAGCACAATGATTCACTGAATTTCTAAATCAAAACTTAATTGCATAAACCATCTCAGCTAGAAGGTACGGTCATATTCAGCAGCTGCATCAAACTAACACAGCTGTTGTGATAGGGAAATCAGATGTTTGTAATCATGTGTTCATAATTATTATCAATACATTTTAACAAATATAAAGAATCTCAAAATTCTACACCTGTCGCATTTTCAATCACTACCATGGCCACTCTGTCTGAGTAAACCAACTTCACATTATTATTGCAATATTATTAACTGAGTTCAATTAAAATGAAAGTTTCTTTTGAGAAAGTCAATAAATCAGCAATCTTTCGTGAATAAATGATGCAGAAAGTATTTCGAGCAGAAAGGCGACTAATGACCATGAAAATAATATTGCTACTTATGAAATCTGCCAGAAATGCATTCCGAACACAAACAGTTCAACGAATAACAAATTTTCCTCGACCTCTGCGAAAACTTAATGGCAACTTTTACGACTTTTCTCGAATATCCAATCAACGTTAAATAGTTGAAGAAGATTAATCGAAAATAACCTAAACTAGCAACCTCCAACCGTTCGGCACGTAAACAAATGTCAAATATGTCAATAGCCGATTGTGGGAAAAATGGTTTAGAATGGTGAAATCAATAAAATAATTTCAATTCATGTTTCATTAGGAAACAGTGTAACTTTAGATAATGCAAATTTGTATGAATTATAAATGCAATTTCGTAACTGAATTCTGCTGTGAGTGTTCATCTCAACTGTCAAGAATACGAATATGCAGTTGCATTAAATTCACCTTCACTGTTAGAATTGTCCATGACGGACGCAAGAATAAATAAAAAGATTGATAAAAATGATTAAAGATTAAATTGAACAAAAAATTGCACTTTCCATTCGTAAAATAAGGATGAATGCTGATTATTACACTAATAATTTTATGGTAGTTGTTATGATTTGATATGATTAGAATGAACGAACTTGCTATAAGAATTATTAGAGCTCTAGTTTTGACTCTTGATGGGTAAATGCACATTATCATAATGACACAAACCATGGCTGTAATGTTCGGCCTTATTGTTTCAGAGCATTGCGCCAAGCAAATGCACAAAAATTTCAACACTGACGGAACATCGTATCACTTCGATGAGGGACTTGAAAGTTAGGCACACGTTGACAGCTGCCTCATTCTGGATGTTGTCCACAATCAAATAACCATCCCCTTTCTCACAACGTTTCCACTCACGTGTATACAAGCTCCTGGCAGAATTCTCTGCATGCCAAATTTATTTCCAAACAGGTAATAGGGTCATCTTTCAAGAATTTGGAATTTGTAACGGCTATAAACAATTACTCTGAGTTGCCTTCGACATTCAAAACTTCTAGGTTGTAAGTGCAAAAAATGCGATGTAAACGATGGATAAACGATAGAAGTTATTTATTTACTCATACCGCACAAACAGCTTCAATTTCAAAGCGATCATCCAATAATCAAATAAAATATAATAACGAGCGTAACAAAAAACAAGAAACGATAACCAACAGAATATGATTGGAGGATATATATTAAGATGCAACGAAACAGCCAAACGAATACAAAACCACGCAATAAAAACGGTCGATTAAAACGATAATCATAACAGTAATAACCATACGATGAATACTGAACAATGCAAAACCATAACTAAACAACGAAACGACAATACATTCGATACGAAATGATTAATTATAGTGAAAAGAATAGCGCAAATAAATGAAGAACTGTTAAAATGAAGAACAACAACAAAGTGCTTATATGGTAATGACATATGCACACAAACGAACACAAAACAGAAGATCGCAACAAATGAGTAGTGCATTATGAAGTGTGCTAATGCATAAGAACAACATCTACACAACAATACGATTAACTGATTATTCAATGAAATGAAGATATTACAAAATAAAGATATAATTCAACAAGCATCCTGATCGTCATTATAACAACAACTCAACTGACAACGTACCTCGCGCTTCATCAATAAACTTATACTCTCACATAACAGCAATCAACAATTATGGAGACAATCAAATTCTATGAGTCAAATTGTGGAAATACAGGAGGAAAAGACGCGTATATCAAAGAAAAACGAACGAAAAGAACATAAATCAATGAATAAACGCATTTATTAGGTAAGGTAATGAATGTGAAGACAATAAATTATAACTCCATTACTGATGGAAGAATTAATTCAAAGCAAATTAAATTCAATATGAGTCAAATCAAAATCAAAAATGATAAAATCATAATCAACATGCAAGGACAATTGAAATTATTATCATTAGAATGATTGGCGGTATGCACTTATTTCATTAACAATCAAACAAACAATCAATCTACACATCAAACCGGAACAGCACAATCAGCAATATAGAGCAGCGAGAAACAGCACTGGGCACCCGTAGAACGTGATCATAACTCTGATATTCAATTCAATTCAACTCAAAAATAAAGAATGCAAACAACAATTTAGATAAGTCACAACAATAACAACGTCTCGAATCTCAAAAACAACCATTCCACTCAAACAATGACAACAACATCACACGATCATTTGTGTTATCATTATTCAACACTACCATTATTGTTGATAATATTAGTATCCTAATGAATTCATTTTACCAAAACTCACAATTTTTTGTTCATCATCTCAGAGTTACGTAAGCGTCATCAGGAATGTGATCAGAGTGAGCGTCTCCAACAACTTTAGAGTCTAAACCTGATTATTCATTTTGGTAGCATGATTTACCAGCAGCCAAATAAACGAAACTCTCTTCTGCGAACTGAACTTCAACCGTACCACTCACTCAAGCTATAGATAACAAAGTTGAGAAATGAATGAATATCACTACCCTATCAGCTACGACTTACAACATCAGTCCACTTTCGTCTCAAACCTCACAAAAATCTACAAGCGCTCGTCGATGATCCAAGACGAACGCATAATCGTTTTCAAGTACTAAGCTAAACCAAACACATCGCCCGTCAATCGAGCTGAGCAAATCGAACAACGTAACAGATGCAATGAGCAGTTCACTCGTAACGTAACAATGAATCGAACACAAAAACTTCACATGATAATATTAACACACGTTCTACAACAATATTCTCTATTCTTCGTCATTTAACTATTATAACACAGGGCAGTGTGCAAACGGTAACAGATTATCATCAACTTGAGACGGCTTGAGCGCTTAAAAACCATTTCATTATTGGTCATTCAATAAGTCGCTACTTCAAACTTCCTAAACAATTTACCTACAAAATATAAAGATGCATATGTGGAGGTACATGTTCTAGTGATGTACATACATATAAAAGCATATATATAGATCTATCAAGGGAATGTATAAACTCTAAACAAAGATAAGAAATTCGAGCAATAATAATAAAAAAATAAAAATATTCATCATCTAATCATCAAGTACACAGCACAAGCCATATCACTCACCATCAACAGCTAAAAGCCAATCCGGAAAATATCAGATCATAACCGAAAATCGCAATCATAACAACAATCAATCATCATAAGAGCAACCGCAAATCGAACATATAATCAAAGCATATTAATCAACTCATGTAGTAGTGAACAGTAACAGAATAATATATTCATATATCCAAAAATATGTTTTGTAAAACCTTCGAGATCTGTTCCATATTCGAAAAAAGAACGACATCTGAATAAAGTATAATGAAAAGAAGGATGAAATGAAATCAAAGATGAAACAATGAATAATTTAATAGGACGACAAAAAATCAACGCTGAATACGGACAACAAGATTGATGAACGGACGAAATGAGATATGACGCTAACTAAAAACGAAAAATGAAATACAATGGTAGGGATTATGAAACGCGAGGTACGATGTCATGCCGTGTGTTATAACGCGATGCCAATATTAAACATCAAAAGGAACGATGCTGTTGGAAAGAGGGATGCTAAATGGTTTATTTATTAATATTCTGTCGCCTGTTTGTTCTCAGTATTAATATTGTTGTGGATATTGATAACCACCCTGTGGTTGCGCTTGTGGTGCACCATAGCCGAATTGATTCTGCGCACTTGCCGAGACGGGTTGGGCTCCATATGCACCGTATGCCTAAACATTTCATTTGCTACTTATTTCAAGAACACTCTCCGAGATTCATTTCGTTTATCATCTTTTCACTATCAAATTAACCTAACAAGCAAACAGAACACTTCCCTCCGATTCTAAACCGAAGAAAGAGTGAATCAAGTTTTGAGGTGTCCCTATCCTATGTATAAAGAATAGTTATAGAGCAGAGAAAAGATGTAATGATAACAGAGACATTAATCAAATGCAACATAATACAACAGTGATAGTAAAACATCAACATCTGATGAAGATGCAAGGGTGTGTGGTGCCAATTCAACGATAAATATAACTAACAGGCTGTTGCGGTCTTGCGGCTTGCGCACTCGGCTGTTGTGCCACTGCAGCTGCTGCAGCGTTTTGCTTGAGTTGATTCTCGATCAGCGCTGCTTGCTCATGCATTCCCATACTCCTATAATACTCGGCCCATTGCGCACTATAGTCGGGTTGTCCTGAAATAGCTTTAATCACAGCATTTTTAAATACGGTCGTTTACAATACTAATCTACAAAATGTTCATTTCGCTTCTGCAAAATTCACCGTTCTTCTACTCCGCCATCGAATTAACACTAACCAGTTTGTGGATTAACCGCTGGAGCAGTGCTTGTCTGTGCTGGCTGAGGTTGCGGTTGTGCACCCGGCTGCTGATACTGAGTGGCGTATCCACCCGGTTGATAACCGGTTTGTTGTTGTCCTTGTTGACCGTAATATTGCTGTGCCCATGCTGCTTGTCCTGGATCATTCTGCTGATGCCCTTAAACATGACGTTGCTTATTTCACTTCAATTCATTTACCTAAGCAACGAAACTGAATCCTGCTCTATCAACAGAAGCAAAGGAAACAACACCACAAAACAGGCCAACTGATCAATAATTACCGAAACCGGCGTTCCACTGTGCAGTCGATTGACCACCAACCGCACCCCCGAAATGACTTGTTCCATTGCCATATCCCTGAGGACCACCTGCGGGTCCGGCATTGTGACCAACGCTATATCCATCACCTGCAGCACCTGGACCACCTTGCCCATGGAACTGCGGTACCGGGGTTCCGGGTGATACATCACCAACCTACAACACAACGAATCAGTGAACGGTAACTTACAATCTGAAGATTCATCTGGCGTTTCTCCACGAATTCAGTACCAGTCACACTCTATGTTAATTATAAAAAATGACTAACAAACCTTAATGCGGATAATATGCTGTGCGTGATGGATTTGGTACGGTGTTCCTTTGATGATGAAAACCTTTTCAGATGAATTTGGAGGTGGTTCACGAGACAATTCCACGTGAGCACAACTCTCGGCACAGATCTGAATAAGACATTCGCTTACATTCATTGCATTACTCGACGAAAATGAATTTGAAAAATTATATTCCGTACTAATCGAGATTAATGCTCTCAATGAAGATAAGCCGATTCGATTGATGATCTCAGGTGCTCACCTGTTTAATGGTTTCACCTCCTTTGCCAATGACAAGACCAGTCTTATTCGCCGGTACATGCATATAAAATATTTCAGCGCCAACACCCGCTCCACTCTTATTAACCAATTCAGAAATGAATTGAGTTGCTTTCGCGATTTGATCAGTTGTACCTTGAATTACGGCGCAGCGATCCGGTGTCGTTTGGTCTTCTGAAATAACAACGACCGTTTCCACTGAGATGTACAACGAAATCCAATCAATTTTATCTCGGAAGAAACTATTACCGCCTTTATTCACACATTAATATTCAACTGCTAAATATAAATCCACAAGTGCTCACCATCAGGCTTGAACTGGATTTTAGCACCCGACTCAGCAGCGAGACGTTTGATGGTCTCACCTCCTTTGCCAATAATCATACCAACAGAAGCACGCGGTACAATCACCTTAAATCAAATACATAAAGTCAACCTCGCTAATCTCACACCGCGAAGCTATTAGATTTTCACTCACAATCAGTTAATATCAAAATGAAGTCGCATTCAACCTATGCCTCCCGTCAACGAAAATGATCCAAATCAATAAGATCTTATTTCCCCACAAAATGAAATAAACGAATTAACCTCGCCAATAGATCTCTGTCCACCTCCCGCACCAATTCCGCCTCCACCGGCCATACCGCCAATTCCACCCGGAAATGCGTTACCACCGAATCGTTGCCCTCCGCCCGGTGGATGATCCTCTCTCGATTGCAAGATATCTTCGACCATGCGACGTGCATTTTCTACCTTATCTGGATCCCCGATTATGCGCAACGGCTTCGGTTGACCACTGCTTTCTTGTGTATCTTGTATCATTACCATTTTAACACCTGCTTGCTCCTTAAACACTCACATTCTTAAACTAACGTATTCATTCGAAACACCACTATCACACATCCATCACAATACGCTTGCATGCACAATGAAATACCAGTAATGTTCGTACACTTCAACTGTCACTACTCTTTACGGCTAAACGTCGAAACAAACCTGGATGTTTTTGATGGTTTCACCTCCTTTACCAATCACGAGACCACATTTTACACCTGGAATGAGCATCTCGTGAGTGATCTGTCGTCCACCTGCGTTCGCCATTCCACCGTCGAAATGAGCAGCTCCTCTACTCGGTGGTGGACGATTCCCAGCTCGTGCAATCACCTGCAACAAATCGCGATCACCTTCAATGCTCTCATCCCATTCCCTTCCCACTACACCTTGTGACTTCAATTAGATTAATATGATGTCGCACACATGATCAATCAATACAAAACCATTAATAAAAAAGCCAACGTTATCGGATAGAACGCTCAATCATTATCTTTATGATTGCTAATTTCGCCATCACAATATCCGTATTCAAACTCACAAAAAAAAAACCAACAAACCTCTTGAATCATCGATTTTGCACGTTCAACAGCAATTTTTGTACCCTGAAGAGTGCACTGACGCATGTTGTTCGGATCAGATTCGGGAGACATCTGCACACGACAGTTTGATTGCGACTGAATCTGTGAGATCTGCTCACCGCCGCGACCTATCACTGAAACTGTTTATTGGTTTAATTTAATCGGTGGACTCATTAATCACCTTTCTACAACATCTTTTTCTGCGCATCCAATAGCATCAACACTACTGATTTATCGCAGGTTTGAACTAACACTTCCGAACGTATAAATATAACAGTTACGACTTAAAATCTCAACCTGTTCTCCATATTACAGCTTTTTAGAGATTCAAGCACTCATTGTCAAATTTAAGTACCAATAAAGATGAAGCAATATCTGAACCTATTAAATATTAATAAATGAGTTTGCAAATTTCGACACACATACCGCAACAACGCCTTATCCAATTGGAAGAGCGTAATTCGTAATTACCCCCCCCCCTCACTTAAAGGGTAAGAGGGAAAAAGATGATGGCGGAGGAGAGTAAGGAATATTAAAATCATTTTGTATACCCACATGACGGCATATACAAATTACAGAAAAAGAGTTTTATCAGACGACAAATTAAAGACCAAATGACATATAACAAAATTTCAGTTGATCAAATTCGCTGCATGCCATGTAGACGGAGTGGTGTCAAATTAATGAATGAATCAAAAATGGATAGAATGTAACAGAGCAGAAAAATGAACAAATGAATAGAAAGTGCAGAATCAACACGACTAAATAGTTGGTCACACCATTACAATCACATAAATTCACTATATGTTGTCGAACGGACGTTGCTGCATCTTTTTTGCTCGTTTTAAAAACACATGTAAACAGAATATGCAATGATGAAGTTACTCGTAATACCAACTCTCAAATCAATGCTCAGCAAATACGACTTCCTTAGATTATAAGTAACAAAAAAAACAATAAAGAAAACAACTTACCCAAACCAACACAATGATCTGGCACTTCGATCGTCTCAATTAAGACGTCTCCTCCTCCTCCAACCGAAGGCAATGAATTGCCACTAATCCCCCCGATATGGCCCGGTGCACCAAGTGTCGAGATCTGCATGCTTCCAGCCATGTCCATACTGTTCCCTCCGACGGTATTGACCCGCTTGGCCGGATACACTAAATTTTATCGATAGTTCATTAAATGCCAAAACAAATGAGTCAAATTCATAGAAAGTGAATTATTAAAATCATATCATTACGCAATGATACTTCATACAACACTGATGATAAACAGTATATTAATGAGATTGCATTCGGGTAATAGCACACTATATGGACCATCATTCTATCAGCACGTTCAATTATCAACCACATTTAAATGTTACACTATCAATGTTCAATGCACTTTAAAAATAATTTCACCATCCAACAAACAAACAAAACTTTTTAATATTGTCACAAACGATGGCAGTAATAAGCGACTGCAACCTTAAGATCAAATTATACGCACAATCAACTGTCACAACCGATATTATCGATAAATTTTCAACATAACGATCATGTTTACTTCATATTCATAAGCGGTAATAAATAGGAGTGCAACGCATTATATTTGTAAATAAAAGACTTCTAAGCACAACATCATGTCCGTGTCAAGTAAATATTTCACACCTACTTAAACGCATTCAAAAAAGATAATCATTAGAATGATCTCCCAAATGATCTTCATAAGAATTATCAATACCAAACAACCACGAAAAAATGCAAAATATGTCCAATATGGCAATCAAAATTTATTGAATCACTTAAAAGGCAACAACGATCTACTCATAACGACCATATATGATGACGTGAAAGGGATACCAGCAAGTGTTAAGAGTAACTTCTGAATATGCAAATAAAAGCGCACACTCAGCGCTGCTTCAATGTAAATTGTAATGAACACGCCGCGTAGCCTCAGTGATGCGTCGCGCACAGTTAGATAAAGTATGTATGTATACGTAAGTAATGCCAGAGTGCACCTATTAATACATTACTCCACTTTATGCAACACACAACAGAGCAGTGTTCATATGACTGTGCTATAACTAACGCACGTCATACAATATAGCATCAAGTACACATAGATCAAAACCTTATTCTATTCTCGTGCTAACGTAAAACTACACTGCCACTCGCCTACCCTAACTCTTTTCTCATCTTTCTTGAAGATACGACTGACGATTGCTGATATGAGATGCATTCATTCTGTTTGTTTAACTACGACTGTTCATATCATACAGCTATTCACATATAACTATTACTCACTACACAACCTATTAAATGTTCTGAAAGAATACCAACATGAATGCACAATACCCTACACATGCTGATATAATTCATCTAAAAAGAATGATTTTAGAAAATTTCAAACAAAATTTCGCGTACTTCTTTAAATACACGATATAATCATGCGCACAATTCAACTGAAAAGGTAACAGATTTTGTAACATGTACTGTCATTTTTCTTAATACTTCACAGTAAATGCACACTGGTTAAAACAACTGGCCTTGGTTGACATACTCAATCATATATAAACCACAATGTGGTGAAAGGACGCATATCATTAACGAAAATTGCCCACGGAGAAATTATAGTATGTATGACTACCTTGTTGAGCACAATTCAAAACAACCGTATTGAATGAGATCCACATTTAGTACCTTGCAAATGAAATGGTAATAATAAAATATAATTGTAAATAATGAAAATAACATTAAAATGATACAACAAATCAATCAACCAATCGACACGTACAGTTAGAAGAATCCTCCGAAATCGGTCGTTTTTGTGCGTTCGTGTGTGAAGATGCAGCGAGCTAAACAACAATATCCAAATAACGACACAAATCAATCAATGCAAAATCAATCAAGTACCTCAAATCAAATTATTAGATGAAACAAACGAACGAAAAATTATTAATCAAAACAGTTTACCTTTCATCAGTTATAATCAAACATCATTTATTCATTTGTAATCATATTCATATGCATGTGCATGATTTACTTTATACATACTATACATGTCACAATGTGGTAACCCATGATTGTGGAATAATCACTTATAAAATTAAAAACATAAGATAAATCTTTGTAGTCATCAGTTTCTCGTTTAGACATTCAATCATGACATCAAAGTATGTCAACAATATGCTTCACTTATGGCAATCGATTAATCATTTCACTTTAAACATCTGATTGGTGCGAAGAATGCAGAAGAGCAGCACTCATGGGTCTTGCAGGCACATTTAATACCAATAATAACGGGATATATTAATGCAATGATGACAACAAAACTTGATAATTACGCATAAGATCAATCACAGCAGAGAACCTTAAAAATGGAACGCGCCAGTAAAATTATATACCACAATCACCTGTTTACTAAAATATCTTAAAAAACCTAAACCGCACTCAAAATGAATACCATCATTGAACCACTTTTTTAAAAGATGGCACAGGCAAATGGCGCATTCAATGAATAAATAAATTATAACGTTGATAAACAACAAGAGGCAATCAGATGGAGTATCGCTACCATTAACAATAAAATGCCAATTTCCCATCAACGCAAGGGCTGAGATGATTACTGAATGCGAAACTTGAACACTATGACGACGAACAAAGTGAATATGCACTAATACACACCCCAAAAACGAACAGAATGACGGGATGGTGGGAAGAGACTTATGCTCACTATGAAAAATACTCATAATGTGAGATACTGCGAATAACTATCTCGTATTCTGAAGGGAACGAAGTTTTTCATGAAAAACATAGATGTTTCGCTATCAACGCATGTCTGCGCGCTTTTGAACGAAGCCTCAATTCTAATGCAGAAAATACCTACAATTCTAAATACCGTCACAAAACGAATCAAAAAATCGATGTATTTCCTAGCCACGTTTATGAATGATCGCTAAAATGCACATCACTATCAACAAAGCAGTCGAACAGAGCAATTTCGATGGAATTAACACAACGATGCCACGTAATTCAACAATTCAATTCACGTACATTTCATACTTCATTACTATAATTTTGATCAAAAAAGTCAAGGAATAGCTATCAGGAAATTGGGCCGAACACACATCAAGAGGCACTTCCGCCTCGACAAATCATTTCATAACTTGATCGAAAAAATTTCATAACTTTTAGTTCATTTTGGGATAAACAGTGGAATGAGAAATCACTGAGAGGACACCGACTGTTGTGGAGCATTATATTGCTGTGAAATAAATTTTCAGATATGTTTGAGTTGAACGTGTTTTAGGACAAATTTGCAGTATGTTAACGGAGAACCACCGAAGATATCTATTTCAGAGAAGAGGCATTAAGAGGGATTCCTTTGCAAGTCAAGCCAATCAATGCATTATCGCGAATTTCGAATCATCAAACCAGAGGCAATGAAACAATTCCTTCCAGACTTAAACTGTTTTGCTGTGTTCAAAATATGACCATCAAACAACTCTAATCAGCTCATCATACCGTTCCGTAATGAAAACAATCAAAAGACCGTTAAGTACATGCCAAGCATATTTATACAAATGAATATATGTTGATGTCAATGATACGTTGCATAAAATCCGAACTTATTTAGATCTCAATTTGTCAATTTCTTTTCATTCAGAATAATAGAAACGTGAGATTTGGTAAAAACAAATGAAATAAATAAAGATAAAAAATATCACCTCTTTAGCGCGTTGCAATGCGTCCTGAATAGCGTCTGTTGATATTATGCCTGCAGACATACCGTGCCAACGGCCATCAAAATAAAGTAACCAGTTAGACTGAAACGATCAGTCACAATCAACGGCGATACCGTCCTTTCCTTTTTTGCAGATCGGTCACTCCGAACAACTACCTTTACGGAGCACTTACCGGTAATATGATAACGAGAACCACGTCCAGCAACACTAATGTAACACACACGCACGCAATTCGTGAACCTACGCGAACGCTTCGTTCAATCCATTCCAAACATTTACTTTTGCATTTGTTATAGGCCGATGTTCACTCTAAGACCTCGCTAAGGGTACTAAATTTGAATTGAACTGATTCAAATTTGAAGCGAACAAATAACAGCAAATCAACTTATGAATTGCTTTAAGTGCGGCATTATTACAATGAATCGAAGACACATTCATCCGAACTACTTCAACAGATATCACCTTGTCATTTTCTACCATGAAACTCAGTCATATATGCAGTACAACTGAACATTCCTTTGTACTCAAACATTCTAGAAGCTATTCAAATTATGGCACTTCTTTGATAACTTTCAATGAACATCCTACAAGGTGTTCAAATTATCTCTTTCGAAATGAATTATAAAATGATATCCAACTTTAATAACGCTGATATTCTTGATCATTTTATTCACTGACTCAAGAAAGAGGAAGTGAAGCGATTCACAACGATGAACATTCATGCACATAAGATGTTAAGGAATAATAATATAACAACAGTTTGAAAAATCGAAGACCAACATAACTATTACAATAAGCATGTATCGTCAGAGTATTTCATTTCGTCGGTTTTAATTCATTCACACTGTGAGCTAAACCGTTGGAAGCATTTTTTAGCTTCCGTCGGGAGGAATCATTTGAACTGTACAATTTCTTTTCAACTGTAAGATGCAGATAGTTCAGTTGTAACGGATAATCTAAACTATGAATGTGTATTGCCGCTGGTGCGGATGAGCGATGTGGTGTGTTGCGTTCGGTATCGGAATCCGAACTGACCACATCGATCGTTTCCAGAGGTGTCATGAGCCGCGATCACCCGAATAATACGGAATTCACCTCATACGGCGCCGCATCCACTTCTCCTTGATTAATTGCATCGAAGGCAGCTGTCATTGTAAGCTGCTGGTTCGATAGTTAATTGTTGCTGAGTGAGCGTTGATGGCCCGTTACGACGAGTTGATGCATTGTTGCACAGCGCTTGATGATGGCCAGAACTGCGACAATAATAACATGGTGGTTTGTTGGTACAATCTTTTGAGAAGTGGCCTCTCTTTAGACATCGCAAGCAAAGCTGGAGTTGCTTTGCGCGATTAGTGCGACTTTGCGTACTTTTGAATCGCTCGCATTCATTTGCCCAATGCCGACCGTTGCAGAAGGGACACACATTGGCTTCATTCTTCTTCTTTCTGTTGTAGTTGTCTTCCTGACGATGTTGATTGAATTTCTGTTGACCTGCCGACGTTGCTTCTGGTTTGTTGATTTGAATAAGCGATTGGGGCGCATGTTTCGATCGTTCAGCAGGATTGGACCATTTCATTTGTTCTCTGATTTTCACCATTATTTGCAGTTTCGAACAGAGTTGGTCGACGCTCCATTCAGAAAGCCCTTGCTTTTCGTTATAAATTTCTAGTAACGCCCACTGAGGCAATTTGCCTTCAATGAGCGTTTCTAGGATTGGTTCGTTGACATTATCACCGAGTTCCTTGAGTTGGCGAATGATCGCGGTAATCGAATTGACAGTTGAACAGAACGAGGATCGATCGGTGGGCTTCAGGGTTAGCAATTCGTGGTGCAGTTTTCTTCTAAAAGCGCTTGAATCACCGAACCTTTGTGATAGGGTTTCTTTTATCGCTTCGTAGTTACGTTCTTCCAGTGCGTAACCAGAGACGGCGTGTGCAGCTGCACTCTGAAGCTTGGGTAATTGTACCCATGGTGAGGTTGTTCGAGAGGTTGCGGGGAGAATGGTGGTTTGAGGGTTGGGATCATTGTTGCGACCGGTGGTGTTGGGGGATGTGTGGGTGATTGATGGGGAGGAGGCGGTTGCAGTGGAACGTAACTTGGTGTTGATGATTTTGAGATTCGCGTTGATTTCGTCAATGATATCTTTTGCTGTAGATATTGTGGAAAAGAAACCTTTGGGATCCTTGATAGTTTCGTTGTACGCGGTGAGTTCAGCTTGGGTTGTTGTTCTGCTTTTGATTGATTGTCTCCACTCGTCTGCATATTGTGATATGTCGTTGATGTAACGTTCGATTTTGGTTTTAGAGAGTTCGTATTGTTGTTGAATTGATTCCAGATAAGCGTTGAGATCTGCGGTTGCTGCTTCTGAGTGCCAGTTGATTGGGTTTACGTCGTTGATTATTTTGCTCAGTCGTGCAGTTAGTTCGTTGATAAGAGGTAGTAGAATAGCGGGCATTGTAGCGATTGAATCAGTTTGTACTGGTTGAGATTCTGGGTTTGACATGGTTGGTTGGTTGAGCGAGTTTGGCGTTTAGTGGTTGTTGATTGTAATTCACCACAGAGAAGATATTTATTCTGAACAGAGTGCGGATACGAATTGACGGGGACACAGTCGAGGATTGATGTTCGAGCGAACTTAGAATCAGATCGAGAAACAAAACTTCAGCTGTGATTCAGCAAAAATAACGAGCAAGATTTGAGATTCAGGTTTTGGACTATTGGAGGTGTGCCTTTATGTAAAAATGATAAGATTTTTTTGGAAGATTGAGGGCAGTTAAGATAAGGTCACAATGAGATGGGTTGATATAAGAATATCGGAAAACATCTGACAATTGCGAGGAATTGCAGGAATGCACGCATGTGCAGACAGAGATAAGGATACATATATATTCACATGGGAATAAAGTACAGTATACAGATGTACAGATGAGAGAACATTGGATACATACAAGATTAGCATTATCGACTCAGATATCGTTAGCGTCATCATTATAACGGTTGACAGTATCAATATTCACATGAATGACATTATCAATTATTGTATCAATATTTACAAGAATGACATTATCAATTACAACAGTAGTTGACGTCATAAACAATAATTAATATGAATATAAATATATGATTAGTAATATCGTTAATAATAATAATAAACATTAACAGTAATTAATATTAGGATTGAGAGCAATTAAATAAAAAGGTTGCGAGTTCGAATCTCATTCCTTGGCATGATGTTGTTTTTCTCGTTTTAACGGAAAGGAATACTAACTTTTGTACCACAGTGTTATTTTGTTGGTGCGCCCAGGCCAAAGAAAAGCATTGCAACAGTCGTGACTAGTGTTCGTCGGTAAGCAGTTTTTCGGACGAAAGGAGAGGGTTCCGGCGGGGAGAAAACCCGACTTTTTTCTCGAGGACCGCCCTCCCCCCATCTAGTTTTATCCCCGACAGAGAGGACGAGATCCGCTTTATAGCACCTCATTTTGTCAGAAACGTTTAATGTTCATTTTGATGTGGTTGGTTCGGAAATTATTAAGTCTCAGTTACCTAGCATGTGTGCTTTGTAGAGATAATCATTGTGGCTGACTTGCTGAAAATGATGTACTTTAGTAAATGCAGCGGAGAAACAGAAGGAAGTGGATGAGGGCGGGCGCATTACACGAACTTGTGAAGAAAGGATAAACGAAACGCTCCTTGCATGCTTGCTTACTGATGAGCATCAACCATTTTCGATGGTGATTTCTTTTCTAAAACATTGCCCAGTGAGGGAGAATTTTGTTTAACTGTTTGGCTTGCTGAGCTGTCAGCATAGTCGACAACCTGTCTCATGTTTTGCTCAGTTGATAATGGTGACCATTAGCCTTCAGATCTCAATCTACCAAAAACATGCAAGACGGATTCTCGAGTGCAATGTTTGTTTTGCTCACTTAAAATATTTTTCGACCGAAGTGTTTTGTTCTAATGTAACACCATACAACCCCGGATATATGCAGTGAAAAGTTAAGCAGAAAACTCTATTGAGTGGGAGACAGTAAGTGTAATAATTAAGCTGGGATACATATCCACGAAAATACGATTTTTAATAAAATTTTAACAACAACACGTTAACTTTCTTTTATTATAATAATGTCATGAGTATCGTAAGTAATAATACACTTCACCTTATAATAATGTAATCGTAAGGTCGTTATGTGAATTACTCTACAATGAATTTTTGGTCGTCTTGGAACATATATTTTTAAATGGAATCTGTTTTTCAAACGCACCGTCACTTTTCATTACAATGTATTATTTTCGTTTTTGAAATGTATTTCAAAATTTTCTACTTGTTGATTATTTCACTACTGTTTAACTGTTTTTCATTTGGAGGGTGTTTCTTTTCTGAATCATTTTTTGCAGTTGAAAGGTAGTTTTAACATTCCGAAGATGTTGTTTTCTGATCAGAATTGATACATAATGATTTCTAGCAAAAGTATAGATTCGTAACCACTGATGTGTATATTCTTGTTGCCATGATATTTTGATAAATTTTTGTTATATAACTGCATTCAGACGTTGAATCAGTCGTTACAAAAGTGTATATCGTAGGAATATGTGGTCCTGGGTAGCTGCAGACTTTTCATTTGTCAAAGTGTACGAGTTTATCTATGGACGTTCTGAACAATTTTAGACTTTCACTTTAGCGTTTTTTAAGCTTTTCAGTAGATTCCGAAAAATTACGGAATTTCGGTGGATTCGGAAAAGCTTCGGTCTTGTCCCGACTGAAGAGTTCCGAAAGTCGGTCGGGATTTCGAATGTCAGAATATTGAGATGTGGATTCAGTCGGACTTCAACCGAGCAGTTTCAAAAATCCATCAGATTCCCGAATTTCGGAACGATGAAATTTGTTTGGTTGCGTATGTAGTCGGTCGGATTTCAACTGACACGAAAGTTTGCTCGCTTGTGGTGTGACATACTTAGGCCAGCCTGCCACCAGTTTTTCATTTTCAATTCCGTCGCATTTTATGTCATACTCGACACTCCACTAAAGTAATTTCTTCAGTTATCATCACTGCAATTGTGAAATCGCACGCATTTTTTACATTGCACAAACCTTTATTCCACAATGAATTCGATTCTCTTTTTGAGCAGAGCGAAACGAAACGCTGAGGGAATTTTAATCATTACCGACCATCACATTTCCAAGCATTTTATTCAGTGAATCGCAAAAGGCGGAATAAAGCAAACGAATGCGAAACACAGATAGTATACTAAAGAACAATAATTAAGTTATAGTTGATAAGGAATCAAAAACTGAACTTGGAAACAAAAACCAAAAAGCACGAGAACTTTTCGGAGATAACGGGAAGGAAACGATCAGATACGTCTTCAAGTTATTCTGCTCTTCATTTTTTTTTCAACTATTGAACGAATCTTCTCCAACAACTTTCGTAATTCCAAAAACACCCAATTCTAAAAGGTTGAAGCGAACTAACCCAAATTCCCTTCCCGTTCACTGAACAAAGATACTTCATTCTACCAATCTTAACCCACTTCAAGTGGACACTGTTTCAACAGTGAAACTTCGCAAGAACCTCTTTCCGAAATCCATTAGAAGGTATCATTTTCAAGTGTATCAACAAGTAGTACAATTCAATCAAGATGCATATCATAAACAAAGATTAAAAATACACTGACGAATAAAGTGATTCATTAACGAATGAAAAGAAACAGTCAAAACAATTATTGAAATATGTAATTTCGACTGGTGTTGAAATGAACCAATTACAATAACGAAACATAAAATTGATAATAGTGAATAATGAATGTTACATTAATAATTGCAACGAACAAGCAACCACCCAAACAAATAATTCATCTTCTGCACTCTCAATTCTATTCACCTAATTTCTCACTGAACAAACGCTAACGATTTCAAATTCAGAAATTATAATTTCAGTCATTTCTCACCAAGAAAATACGCGACTTTCAAAATTATACTGATTTGAGAAAATGGTCAAACGAAACTTTGAAACGAAGGAAACAAGCTTTTGCGTTCCGGACTCCTATCAACACTCTCACACATCCCATTCCCTAATTCTCCTCACAAGTTTTAAATATTTCGATGATGCCCTCAATCTATTTTCATATCTTCACTTCTTATCACGAATATTTAATCAGCAATCACCTTTCGATGAATGATATACTAACATACGTTCATCTAATAAAAAAACAATCCCACCCTTCCACTATTCTCCTCTATAAAAACACCTTGCAAATGATAAGATAATATGGGTGAATCATTCAGTTCTATAATCAATTGAAGAACGTTTCATGAAAATGATTCCGTATGCAAATCGATACATTATCAGTTTGACTATGAAAATAGCACAACAACATAATCGAACGCATGACGAAGTCCAGTATAAAATGAATACGAGAGCACGATTGAAAATTACTAACGATAAGACATCTGTACTGCACCATTAAGGAAATGACATGACATTACGCAGCGTTTCTTTCGAATGCCAACCAGACAACTTTAACTGGATCGCTTCAAAAATCTTCATGGATTATTGAAATTGCGTAACTCATTATTGGAATACCCTCCGTTGATGTTTAATTACCTCGACGAAGACAACGTATAAGCAAACTACTGAACTGTTATGTATTTACTGAAATGCTAACAAATTCCATACAGCTATACAGTTTGAAATTAGGACAACTGAACAATAATAGAACCACTACGAATCGAAAAGAAATTCCATATTAGTTCACGCTTCAGAAAAAGTCAACTCCAGCCTTCAATTTCAAAATATTCGATTAATCCAAACAGACATGTGACATTTACATTGAATTATTACCGACTATGTCCATTATTCAACAGACAATCATCTAATTTCAACACTGATAAATATCAGCAACAATGAGTGTTCGAAACTTTAACAAACAAAGATCAAATTAATCAGTTTTCAGGAGAACATTTCTGCGATATTTAGTGATGATATCGAATATCTCAAACTTGAATTGTGCAAGCGCATTCACATCCATTTTACTCACATCACGTAACGAATCTGCAACCGTCTCCCCTGAAATCCACTCTTCGTTCATTACCACTGAACTCACTCTATTTATGTATCTCCCACCATGTATATACCTCCCAAAATTCATTGATAAAATTTCGTAAAATCAACCGGAATTACCGCCTTGGTATTCGATTCGTCTTCCTCTGACAAAACAGAGATGACATGATGTACCTGACTGATCCCGTATTTACGAAAACAGTAAGTTTTCTACCTTTTAATTTCAGATGGAAGATTCAATTATTGAATCGAATGATTATGCTGGCATTCGAAATAGATTAAATCTCATATCAGACACTCGTTCATGCTTTCCACAAACAAGCTCCTCATTTCAAAAAGAACAGATACTACAAACGCATAATGAAATAAATAACGAAAGTAAACACACCAATAACTGCGAATTCATCACGATTGATGGTGTCGAAACGTTGGATGAGCGAATTTGCTGCTGATATCGTCTCATTCATTTTATACTCCAATTCCAATCGCATTTCCGTATCATCGCTATACTGACTCCCTTGCTGTTGCAGATCGTCATCATATTGCTGATTCAAACTTCGATTACGATTCGACATCTGTATCTCGCTGTGAAGTTGCATTCTTCTGGCACCAGCATTTCTCGTGACCGCACGTCTATCGTTCGTCAATTTCAGACCCATTCTCGCAGCCAGCACCTCCTTGATAGTCATCGATGAAGAAGATGAGTTCAGGTCTGGATGAGCACCGATTGCAGCCATCACTGCTTCTTTTGACTCCTCCTCTTGTCCTTCCATTCCATCATCGTCCTCTTCCGCTTCCTCTTGCTCAGGCTCTAGACCACTGTTATCGACGATAATTGTTTCTTGAGCAACTTGTTGTGGTTGTTGATGGTGTTGTCTCAAATGATAGCGATGTGGTTGCTCGGGTATGTGCATGTACGGATTACGTCTTGGTGGATGATCGGGTACTGGTATTAGGATGGTGCCGTGAATACCGGTCTCGTCATGCACCACTATCGATTCATTATCATCCTCGTCATCTTGATCAGGCATTTGTGATTTGATTGCGTGGTGTGATGCGGCACGCATTGACATCTGTGCAGATGGGCGATGCGGTGTGTTGCGTTCGGTATCGGAATCCGAATTGACCACATCGATGGTTTCCAGAGGTGTCATAAGCCGCGATGAAGAGTTCGGTGATTGACCTTCATCTGATCTGTATGACGACGGTGTGTTCGTTGCGTTCACATACAGTCCTGCTGCGTTCTCATCTGATGCGCGCTGATTCGCTGACTGTTGACTTCGACGACGACGTGCCACTCTTCGGCTGCTTTCATTCTCCATATATTCCTCATCATCCTCATCCTCATTCATTCCACCACGCTTCATCTCTGAATTATTCGCTGCAGCTCGTCGCAACCTACAATTTCCATTTTTCCCACATTTCATATCTTCGATCAGAGCAAATTTCTATTATTCACGAGCGTTATCCAATGACACTTCACTTAAATCAACTGCTGAATCGCTCACACCCACAAACCACCACGTTTGCACATTAATGACCCCGTCAGTGACGGAAAAACCCCAGAGCATATGGTGACAACGTGCAACTATCTCTTCAAATATATGACACAATTTCAAGCTGAACGTTCCTTTTGCCACTTGCGAATGTGCGAAAATAATACTTGAGGACCAAATATTTGCACGGTCAATTCCGGTCGGTTCAAGCTTAGGCTAGGATTCACTTCTTCAATTTGATCCGGCCCTCAGTTATGGCATTAAAGTAGGGAAAGAAATTACCTGTGTAAACTTACCTATTCGAAATATTATGTCGGTATATTGCCACCAGTGCAGTGGCAAAACGCTGACATATCATTTCAAATCTAATGGCACGAAACAAAAAGTGCTCAACAAACATTTCCAACATGTTCAATAGGGAAATAATGCTGCTATAAAAGCAACACAGAGTTTGATTAACTATCGAATTGGGTGCCATACGACGTCACGAAATGTATTCCAATTGTTTATTTCATAAAATTTAACAACAACAATTTACAGATATATAAAACATTCGAATACCTTTTCAGACGTATCGAGGTATAGGATTTACGAACACGTTGCCATGATGGGTATGTGGTCGCGATACTCAGTCTACTACCCGGCGGGGCTTGCGAAGACGATGCCAGTTCGATTGCTCGCTCGAAACCCTAATAAATTTACAGACGTACGGAAAGCCGTTATAAATGCTGATCAACACATGCGTGTACAAAAATATCTGTATACAGTATGTGAGGTGAATGAGCACAAAGTTTCAGGAATTGAAAAAGAGAAGTGACCTTTTGCCAAGCATCTTTTGGATTACACTTCAGTCCTTTCACCTCTCGCCGCGCACTTCTGTCCAGCATTAACGCCTGCACTTCCTCGTAACGCAACGGCACACATTCAGGGTTATGTCTCGGGAATTTATTACCACTCACAACGCCATCAACAACCTTCAACTTGGCCACTTCACCTTCATGACGTCTGCGTCTGATTGTGTCACATCTACTACATCTGTAACCATACTCATTACGGCAACAGTCCAAATCTTATTATGGCAATAGCCACCGATTCACTTAATAATCATATTTTATATATGAACTAGTTCTACTTCATTTGAAATTCATCATATCCAATCAGAAACCAACTAATACAATAATTTTTTAAAGAATTAACAATTGTGTGAAATTTTACCGATAGTATTTGGTATTTTTACGATGAAATGAAGCTCTGTACATTCGAGCATCACCAGTCGCATTGTAGATAATCAACGCATCAGTTTTAAGATTTTGAGACAATCCCAAATACACTTTATTCGCTTCCTCAGCGCTGAAACTGCATAAGTTTATATGGCAAAGGGACATACACACACTTAGTGATCACAACTGATCACAGTTTGTTCTATGTGATATCACATGTATAAAATGTATTGTTTCACACAAAACTTTCACCACAACAAGCAGTCACATCCGAGCATTCATTTGATCAATAAAACTTCCTAAATGCGATACTATTCAATGACTTGACCAATAAGTGAAAGTAAAGTGCTGAACAAACTACTCCAAAGGCTAATTGAAAGATGTCATATTTGTACAGTTCTCTAAAACAATAAAATTATAACAAGCTGATAAAAAATAACAAAAAGCAACGAACGGTGGTTTCGTTTCAACTGGCTGTTCGGTGTCCATATTGAAATCAATAATGCACTTCCTGAAAATGACACTCCTTCTTAAGATAAGGAACGTTCTCGAGATCTTTCGACGACTGCGCCAAAACACCAAACCAAAGAATTGAACACAGCAAAATTTCCTATCAAAGATGAAGAAAAATGCGTGAAACAATTAAATGCTATCGCTTTGTACTTCAATCAAACATCGAAAGTGCGATACTTTTTGCGATGGACAGTGAAAAGAGAGCAGTGAAGTGACAACGAGAAAAGATATGCAGCGGATTAATAACGCAGATATTAGCATTAAAAAGCGATCATCATCACAAAATTTTATCACAGAAATGCGTTACAATAAAATACATCAAAATACCAAAACTTAATCGAAAATGAAGTACATCATTGTGCATTTTGTTTGCCATCCAACAATGGTAACATAATAATTAGAATTGAGCAATTGAAAAATTGACAGCAAATGAAACAAATTCGATATATAACGAAATCATCTTATGAAAAAAGTGTTGTGCGATGGAATGGCGATATCGTTACAAATTTCAAATTGAAGTAGAACAACTCGTAGCGAACTTTCGAAAAACGAAAAGTTGTTGTATGATGAATACTGAACCCGTTACTTCAATAAATTCATTTCCATGTTGGTTGATTTTGAATTAATCTCGGTGAGAATGGATTTAAAAACGCATACGATCTAATTCAAAAGGCATGATAATCGATCACGAGAGCGATTAAAAGAATACTAGGAAATTTGATGGGCACAATCAGTTCAAATTTTTATGAATTATTTGTTTATGGTTTATGAATTTAAAATAGAGCACTTTATAAAGTTTTCTTCAAATTGTGCTATTCAAGCTAATGTACAATGACACCATTATCGTTCGGTGTACAAATGAAAGCACCGTCCAACTTCTACAAAATTCACTCGAGCAAGGCTCTTGTGTCTTGAAAGCAACTCCAAAACATTTCACAACCGAACAAATCACTGAGCATAACGCACTAAGCAACGATATCTACTCATCGTCCTGAGAATATCAATTTTCAATTTTGTTCCTTGACATTTATCGATGCCTTCAACTTCTCGGATGAGATTTGCTAACGCATGCCCTGAAAAATTGCACTGATATATGCTTCTTTCGTACCCCTTCTCAAAACTTACTGCTTAGAGGTTTCAAAAAATCCCAAAATTTTTTCTGTTCTTTTGATTGAAGAAATCTAAAAGATCTATGAGTTGTGTTTTCATAAAGCTAATTCATTTCACAACCAAACACATTAATTTCTGGATTTTCGCTTCGGAATGATGATGTTAAAACGAGCGAAATAACAGACCAATGGCATCGCAATCATCCCGAATAACTGAGTGCTTCGTTTTGGCATCACATTTCTCCACTGAACTGTCAGTTGAGTCATCAACGACAATGATCCTGTCTTCTTCTTTCACTCTTACACGTGACTTCTTGACGACGCGCCGAGGTGTACAGCAAGAACTGGATATGCTGTTGTTTGGCTTTGATTTTACAACAGCACCAAGAGGACTACGAGTGAATTTTTTTGATAGGGTATTTGGTGTGGGTGATTGCTGTTGCTCAATTAGGAGAGGTCTCTTTATGGAAGATGAAACAGGTACTCGTGTACATAAGGCGATACGACCCGTTCGAGGATCTCTCTTCATAAAATGTTCTGAGTCAACGCTTGAGCATTTCCTTTTTTGTGAAGATCTTTTATTGATCACTTGCGATGGCTCGTTATCCGTACAGAGTTGATTGCTACCATCATCATTATCATGTGACTCTGACGGATTGGGATGTGCCAATTGTGAAGAAGACGATTCATCAGAGTGAGCTTCCTCATAGGACGAATTTTGATTGGATTGTAGCATTTGAGCAGTTCGTGACTCCGATTGATTATCATTTCTGACATTCTCAGTGAAGTTCACTTGTTGAATCGGTTGTAACTGTGCCACTTCATCTATTCTATGGGAAGTCTGATTGCATATTTTATCAATTGGCGGTGTTCCGACGACTGCTTCGTTAACATTTGATGAAGCTTCCTCGGGATTGGAGGATCCTCCCGCATCATCTTCTAAAATTCTGCTCGCACCATCCGTTTCCAGTTCCTCTAAGCTACTCTCTGATAAATTCAATGAAGACGCCTTCAACGTGGACGTTGGCTGTAGAACGGAATCATCAAAATCTGAACTAATCTCTTTCATTCCCGTATCACTAATTCCATGGTCTTTTTCAGTGCTACATTCACCCTCTTTGTTCTCACTCCCATCATATCCCGACGTTATTTCGGCTCTGAAAATATTTTAAAAACATTAAATTGTTGATAACTAAGACACCAATTCATAACTGCACACAAAGTCACAGTTCCACCAAATGCTTGTCTCCATACTGCAACATTTATGTTCTTTGCATAATGAAACTAGACTGCAAAATGACTGCCAACTGAACGCAACTCTCGAAAATAGCTACAAACGAACGAAAAATGAATCTTGAAATTTTTCATAGCCTTAATTTAACACACAGTTAGATATAACATCAGCAAAAAACTCATCGAGTAATTCTGATCTACCTTTCTTCTCTTTGCAATGTCACTGTACCACTTTTCATTGAACAGTTCGAGCTGGATGATGGAGTCGAATCACATTTCTTGCCTTCATTCTGATGATGGTAATATGCACTCTTCACTCTGTTCCAGTCAGGAAGATATCTTTGCGCATCAGCATTTACGCATCTTTTGTATGCCTGCAAGCGATTAAATCTCAACGAGTATTCCCACCGTGCAATGAGAACATTACCTCCTCGAAAGCAGTTCGCGGTTTCTGCAAGCCCTGTCGAACGCGCAATCGACCCTCGCGGTCTTCGGCCACCGCTATTGCCTCCTCTAATTTGACTGGCTCGCAGCGTTCATCATGCAGTGGATGTGCGCTACCGACAATCTTTCCATGTTTGACACGAACCACCGGTAACTCCAGAAGATTCCTTCCGCTCCATTGCAAATTGAAACATGTCTGGCACATGTATTGCTCCAAACTCCTTTCTTCATTGGTGTGTCTCTTTCGATACTGACGCACATATCCACTCCCTTCTTTGATATTCAAAATTGTTCGCTGCAGTTTTCTTGAAAGCGTGAAATTCTCCTCACCGATCTCGTTTATCTAAAAGTTGGAAGGCGCAAGTGTTGTGAGGATGCTTTGAGGTATGTTTGGAGCAGTTTCGCTTTTCTCTGATCTTTACACAACGCAATTTAGTGTTGAACTACTTCCGAAACAATTTGAATCTTATAAAAGCAACTTACCTCATCAGATGCACTCGTCGACACCGCTTCATATGATGCTCCGTCCACGCTCCGTTGTATTTCAGATACCTCCTTCATCACGTTTACTAATTCATCACCATAACCAGTTACTACTCTTTCCAATACTTCACTGCAATGCATTTTTCGGAAGTTAGCAGGGAAATTCAAAATAATCAAGAAATTATTGTCTTTCCCAAGCCATACACTGCTTTTTTAGATGGCGGTCATATAAACCAAACAAAAGAACAATAACAATGGCAACGATCATAATAGCTATACTAATCGCAACATTAAAACAGGTAGTATCATTAACAAGAATAATGTAAAAATGGAATTGCGAGTTGATGCTGTTCGTAACGAGCGAATCTCACAATAGTCGATAAGCAGTTACCTCTGTTTTCTTTTATCGTCGCTCATTACTCACCATATCTGTAATACTAATACATTATCTGTCACAATGATGACTCATGCAAATGAACAATGTTATTCGTTGAAAAAACTTCGACTGATATCTTTCACATGCCTTAAGAACAAATTAAGCAAACGCGATATAAATAACTCCTTGAGAATTATTTACAATGTATTGAGCGAATCATAAACGCCGATATTAACAGTCAAAAGAATCACCTTCAGTGAAACTTTATTTCATATCACCACAGTGAAGCACAACGTTAGCAGGAGAAAACTGAACATAATTGGAGAGAATATTTTGCAGCGGTAAATAGCAAATCATTACTAATGCTTTGCCGCAGAGAAAAAGGATAAAGGAAATTGAAAATAAAATCAAATAAACACTTCTGATGAATTTTAGTACACTCAGTTAATGAATGAAGCATAAGAATATAAATAAAATAACAATAAGAAACTGTTCGGTATGAAGAAAACGAACCACTAGAAGAACATCAATACGGAAGAGTAATAAACGAAACAATAAGAAAAATACATCATAAGATTTCTACAAAGTTGGAAGACAATTTACACTCGAGCCATTCTCAGTCGATTTTATAACTATAGTTTAGTTTGGCCACATTCACGAGAACAAAGACTGTCCAAGAAAACGAATCGCTGGATTATGTAAATTTTACAAATGTAAATTCACCATTCGAAAAAATTCTTTTCAATACCCATTGATTAACTTCGAAATTACCTTTATAAAGGTTTGAGGAATTAGAAGAGAGTTACTGTAATGTAGTTATAGAATAAATGAAAATGAGAAGGACACTGTATCTGAAGATCGGAATAATTGAAGGGAAGTAAGATGGACTATGATGAACAGTATCGAGGTATGTTACAAGTGTATGAATGAATAGAATTTGCAGTGCACGATGAAGTGTTGTGCTCAAATCAATCATTTAGCTCAACAAAAGTGTAGTACGCTATAAAGCAACAGAATAGTCACTCAAATCTTAAAAATCAAATATTTATTTTCAATTATTTTATGAATGATTAAAAATCGTTGCCACTGGATGCACTACTGACTCCTCTGCACTAAGCATCGATATCTGCTCATCATCTTCAGTAAATCTATTTTCAACTGTTGCGCTCGACGTTTACTGACAGCTTCTATTTCACGAATGCCCTCGCCTAATAATCGAACTGAAATGTTCAACCGATAAAAAATTATTCCGTTCAAACATTCAAGGACTTAGAGTTAGACTGAAATCGATAATAACAAATAAAATGAAACAACCAAACAACTGTAATCTATTAATCAAATTTGACAAGTTTTTCCGATATTCGTTTTCATTCCGAAAACTCAAATCAAAAGTTTAAAACAAAGATTCAAAAGTAATCGAAAAAAACTAACGAATAGCATCGTTATCATCGCCACTAATTGAATTATCCACCCTTCCAGCAAGTGTACTTTTTGAATCAACAATATCAACAATTTCCTTCTTCAGCAATTTATTTGAACGCGATTTCTTAGCAGGTGGTTGTGATGTTTGTTGTGCATAAGACTGATATGCTCTCGTGGCCGATCTCGTTGTTACACCAGTTGCAAATGAACTAGAGGCGAATTCATCAGATGAGTTATCCTGATGGACTGATGATTTCTGATCGTATTTATGATTATTCAAGAAAGATTGCTGAATACACGATGAATGCATGACTCTTTTCAGAGGTAAACGTTTGCATAGTACAAGACGACCTGTTTGGGGATCTCTTTTGAGGAAATGCTTTGGATGTGCCTCATTAGTTGTTTTAGATGTGTTGTCACCACCAACGATTTCATTACTGTCATTGCTGTCACGTGACTCTGCTCGCGTGGATGGTAGTGGGTGCGACTGTGAAGAAGATGAGTCATCAATGTTGGATGTATCATCAAGTGTGTGTTGACTGGACTCTAGCAAGTGAGCAACTGGCAAATTTGAATCGTTATCATTCGTTTCTGACGGTAATAATTTATTCGACTCTGATAGCTGATCTCCTCCAGGCATTTTTTGACCAGTTGTTTCGTTATTCGTTGTTGAGATGTTATCATCATCCACTGAAATCTCTTCATCTGATAACTGTTCAAGTGTTCCATCTGGCGTTCCGTCAACTGCTTCTTCAGGAGATGGCGAAACTTCGTCGAGCTTAGAAAATCCAGCAGAGATGTGTTCCACAACTGCGTTTGAATTATCCATTTCACAAGTTCTCTCAGACGAAGTCATTGAAGAGGTTGACCGCACAAACGAATCGTCATTATGAGAATCTGGAGTGATGTCTTCAGCCTTCGAATTATCGCTTTCTTCACCGATCTCGTAACTGCACTCCCCCATTTCCCCCTTACCCCCCATTTTCTGCTTCATTCTGAAATATGATAATGAAATGAAACTAAGAACAAAACTACTGAACATTTAATTCACTAAATAAACTTGTCCAAGCACAAGTCAAAGATTTTTTCGGATGGCTTTTGATTCACGAAAGTACGTTCCAATATCATTGTAAAGCAAGCCTGCATGTGGTTCAAAAGACGAATAAAGATAAAATCTCTTGAACAACCTTCCCAGTTTCCTTAAAATTTAACTGTTTGAATGAAGTCGATTCCATTTTTGTGATTATTATCTGAACTAGCGTTCGATCGTTATCTATTATCATGAAGCAGTTGATCTTGGGTTTACATGAAAGCTTTGTCTTACTACTTCCAACAGCACTATGAATGAGATGCATACCCTTTACGTTGTATACGCTTATAGGTTTTACAAACGCTACGCCATGAGGGATATGTTGTTGCAACATTGAACTTTTTACTGTTACTGCTACTCTCATCAAATGTCGCGGCTAGTTCCACTGCTTTCTCGAAGTTCTAAAATTGAAATTCATCACAGAAATTTTTCGGAATGAAATTAGATGCTCATAAAAAGGATTTATTTTTCTCAGTCTTCACTCATCAGAGTTGAGAAATTGAGGAAGAAGCAAATGGATCAGCTCAACAGTTGTGCATCTAGATGAAATTATTGTGGGTGTTTGCGGCATTGTACGAATTAAAATATAATCATCTGAACGTATAAACTGTCCATTCACATAAACTCGGCTTGTGTCGACGAGAATAATGAAACCGACAAGTAAGAACTACATAAATCGGATGACAAATAATACAAGGTGCTTACTCAACCAACCTTTCGATACGCATCATACGGATCTTTGCCATCTAGAATCTCTCTCCGTGACTGTCGATCCATTTGCGTAGCGATAATATCAGTTTCATTAAGCACTTTACAGTCAGGATGATGTGCTGACGATCTACCTCTGAGAACGATTCCATCTCGTATACGTATATATGATATACGACCATAACCGGTTTTGCGCTTCACTTTATGACAATTATTGCAACGGTAATATTCACATCTGTTACTTCTGGTCTGTTTCGAGCGTACGTACTGACGATAACCACCTGGCTCGGGAAGTGTTATCAGTGAGTTGTTGAGCCTTTGCGATAATGTCAAATATCCACAAAAGCCGTTCTGTCCACTCTCTCTAAAATCACGTATCAGCTATGTGATTCCAAAATTTCTTCTTCACTTACGCAAATTCTCCTACATTAACAATATTATGACGGTATGACATGTTAAAATTTGACACAGTGCATCTTGCAGATCAATTTCTAGAGGAATACATGGACTTTCAATACTGAGACTGCACATTAACGCGCGGTTCCATTCCAAAGATTTTTGACCTATGAGTTACGAACTTTCCTTGCACAATGAACTTCTGAACCGGTTTGTACAGAGTATAAAGAATACCGAATTTGCTCAAGTGGTTGCTGTCCCAGTTCCATTTCCTTCTGCATCAGTTTATCCTGCAATGAAAATTTTTTGTGTATTCCATAAGAAATTTTTGTGTATTCCATAACATTCTCGGTTTTCGGTCACCAAAATGTGAAATAAAAAACTGGTAAGACTAATATTACGAAACAAACTGAAATAAAAACCAACCAGATTTTGCACCTTCCGTGCGAGTGTCGATTGGGAATACTTTTTGCCGATAGCCTTTTCCACCATTTCACTTAGTTCATTTAGCGTGCCGATCATTCCATATTTATAACGACATAGGAGATTGTTGAGTTCTTCACTGCAATCGCGAAAATATCTTTACTGATTTCATTTATGTTCGAGCAACAATTTATAGAACGCACAATACAGTGCTGACATATTCCGTTATCTTGATGATCTATAAATAACACAAAGCCTTACTTGGATGAATAACTCAACTGTGCCGCCTCCTCTAGATCTTCTTGAACGCCTGGATCCACATCCATGACAATCTGAAACTGACTGAGGTTATTCTTCACCACTCCAATTTAAAAAAATCACTATTGCATCAAGTCCACTGATATTATCATGATACAACGTAACACGTAACAAGCACGACAAGGGAACAAAGGGGATATTTCCGTAAATAAGGTCAGTTTTGAGAGTTCAATAAGTTTCACGATCGCGAAGTGGTGAATCGACATCATTACGGAATCAAACATCAGACATCCGCACCCTTCAAAAGCTTTGCAACACGAACCCAAGCCATTGCTCAGTGAAAGCAATCAATCTCGCACACTCATTGGCATCGTTTTCTATGCAGTCAATAGCAATTCGCCCGTCGACCCGCCGCAGCGCATCTGCCTCCCACCATCTCTTTGCATCATTTCGTTTTGGCGTTTTGATGATGTTTACACAATGTCCACTTCAAGACCAATCCATATGACAACTCTTTCAGCTTAATATCACCACGATCATTAATCAGATTTCTGTTTATGCTGAATGCTCACAATCAGAGAAGTTTAATGCTTGAATGATGCATTGGGACGGAATAGAATAATTAATTAATGAAATGTTCAAACCTGCAAGTCTCGATAAAACAGTAACACACATCTATTCATCATATTTCTTCGTGTTCGTATTAAAGCGTTCCATTGCATTTGAATTTAAACTGAATTATTTTCACTGAATTAAATCTTGGAATATTTTTGGCTGTGCAGAAAAGAAACGAAGTGCTCAATGAACGGTAATACAAAAGTGAGTGAAATCGGAGTGACTTTTGGTCATAACCGAATATTGCTCAATAGATGAACGACGCTTACTATTCAGATTCAACGATCATTCACTGTTGACGGTTAAGCATTGCAGTATTGTACAGCTCATTGTCACCACATTGATCAATATACGAGAAATATTTTTGAAAGACTTTCAAATTCATTGAAGCACTTTTTGCAAAAAAGTGTTGCCTATAGCAAAAAAGTGTTGCCTATAGCATCAACATAATGCATCGTAAAATTAGATGGTGTACATTCATAGAAAAGAATCATCCATATATTTCAGCGGTTCAGAAAGGTCGCGGAAAAATTATGTAAAACTAGATAAAAGAATCCTTGAGAAGTGTAGTAATAAACCTGCTTGCAAACGCAATGTTCGTGTCTTACTCTATTTTGCTACTGTGCGATCTGAAAAACAGTATATTTTCGTCGGTATGAAAAAAGAACAGATTTTGGGGTGTTTTTTGAGGAGTTGACAAGTTGCATTTCTCAGTGAAACCCGGTCGGAGGACAACATGCTTCACAAAGCCTTACAAAACGATTTTTTCGAGTGGGCACAAGCCCACGCTCTGAAGCAAGCTGACGTGCTCTTTTCACAAATTACCAACGTCGATCAATCCTGAAACCATCGTCTTGTTTCATGAACTAGTGGTAAAAGAGCGCAGGTTTACAATCCTTTATATGGTACAAGATGTTGTGATTTCGTGCTGCCCAGTTGGGGTTTCAATCTGAGGGATTAAACAAGCTCGGTGTTTGTTTGACGTCAAAAGTATTTCAAAGATTGTCGACATGCAATGATTAGATAGGTTGCTTGAGCCTGAATTATTACAAAGAATTGCTTGAACATATGAGATCATATGAGAGAGACGTGAACATTGTTGCTTTCATCATCTTGACAAAGTTTCTTCTATCAGTGTTCAAATTAGTTATAATAATTTCCGAGTGATTCACGCTGATGACTTTCCCAATCGACGAATGTCTTCTTCGCCTTTTCGTCGTATTTGAGCACTCATAAACATTCAATAACGAAGCACTCATAAACATTCAATAAGCAGTCTGCAGACTATCAATGATCGGATTTACTGCCCAACCAAAGTCTACCGAAAAATTCTTAATAGACGGATCTTTCCTGATTGTGAGTATGCCGTATTCAAGATGCAACAGCAGCAACGCAGAACAACATATGACTAAATGTTCTTACAGAAAGGTTGCATCCTACCCCAGTCATACTTTAGCTTTTTTACATATAAATCTATCAAAACACCTAGAAACAGTGGCATTCTTAACGAATTTTCGATGCATTTAAGTGCGTTTCGTTCAAAGTTGCTAAGTAGGATGGCAGTTGCTATAATTGTTATAATTAATTATCAGTGCATGAAAGTTTGCTTTTATACTAACAATATTGGTGTGTAATTATAATTAAATATATCATGTCACGTCTGAATAGCAACATATTCCACAACTTTCTTAAATCACCCATGTATTTCAAATACAATAAGCACTTGCACGAATAATGCCTCATATTGTTGCTATGCAATGAAAGATAAATTATAAGCTCGAAATGAAAGTCTTTACAGGAGATTTATTATGTTAATTCAAAAGTATAAAGCGTATAATACTCTAATAGTAAATGATAACGACTGTCGGAACAATATTTCTAAAATTTGTATCTACAATGCAATATTATTTCCACGGACCAATATTCAAAACATCAAATGCATTTTTACTATTGTATTCATCAATCTTCAGTTCAATATGACACCATCAGCGATTGAATTCCTGAAATCGAATCATCACATTCTCATCCGGACTACGCCAGAAATTTCATTGGTAAATTCACATACTGTTTCAGGAGAATCTTTCGGTGAAAGATGCTCAAGTAGAAATTGTAAGGAGGAAGCGAAGAATAAAATGATGAAGTATTCAGTTCGATTGCCTTACCTTTCACTCATTGTTTGAATGAGTACTTCACCAACTAATCGCTACACAAATTCTTCATTATTCTCTTATCAATCCTGAATTTGTTTGTGATCTGACAAAGGTTTTGATCATTAATTTTTCTTAACATTATATTCATAACACTTTACTGCTTCAAATCCCATCATATTTGGTCATTTCTCACAAAAAAAACCGCTCAGTTTCATGTGTTCAACGAATAATTAATATTCCTTGCTATGCTCCAATATGGCGAACTCAAGATTTTCTCACTAAAATTGAGCCATTTTGAAACTACGCAACCAGAAGATTAATAGTCATAGACATTTCGCTCAAAGTGCTCAAAAACTTGAGTGTTCAATCTAGAGAAATCGAATTTCCTCACGATCAATTTCTGTCCTCAAGTTCTCATGAATGCATCGAAATGAGAACGACAAAATGAAGAGCAACAAACTTGTTCTGTGAATCTGCAGCGTCACTAGAATGAGCTGCTGATACATTTGTATGTTGTTGTTGTTGTTTCTGATTTTTATTTTCAATATTTGCCTTTTTCATATTATTGTTGTAATCACTTGCAAATGTCCGTTCCGATTGTTGCGTTTTATCAACTCGAATTACTTCGAATGTATTGTCTTTAGTTTTCGGTTGTAACGATGAACAAGCTGGTGCGTGGAACCATTTCATTAACATCTCTTTTTCGTAATCTTCTGATTTCGAGTTTCGTTCACCCACAATTTTATTCTTACTCACACTTTTTATTACTTCCATCGGTTTAGACTTCCTATTCATGGTTACTTTAGTATTGTTTTTCGAATCCGTTTGCGATCTTTTCGCTGACTCTCCTGTTAATGTTTTGCCTTTTTTATTGCGATTCTTTTGTTTTCTCTTTGGTGATTTCATAGCAGATAATTGCGTTTTGTCATCAACTGATATCACTGATGGCTTTGATGCGACGGTTCGTTTTCGTTTTGTTGAATGTTTACTTTTAGAACTTGCTGTTGGACGAGAACATCTCCAATAATATTGATCAAATCAATACGATATTTGCCTACTTCGAATGTAAAGGTATTTTTCGAATGTTATACTTCAGGAATAAGGGATTTGTTGAAGATGTATAGTTGCAATGAACGAAAACTGTTTTTAGTTTTGCCGAAATAAAGCAAAGAACAATAGCATGTGAATTTTTTGGAACATTTAGGACTCTCTTCTATCTGTGCTATTTCTGAGTCGGTAAACACAAGCAGATCGCTTCTTGATTTAAAAATGGAAGAGTTCAGAATAGATTTTGATTACGCTGGAGCGAAATGATCAGTAATGTCCTCTTCGTCGTCGTCATCGTCCGTGTTTCGATACGTTATCGTTATGGTCTTTTCAGCTTTGATCTCTCTCTGTGCTGGCGATAAGAACTCCTCGTTTGCCAACTTAATCAGTTTATCATGTTCGATATCCCTCGCAACTCTTACAACTATTCGGTCTGATTGAATTCAGTCAAAACTGATTTCTTTATTCGAGTTCGATAGACTTTTAAAAAATGATAGCCTCGAAACGAACGGCAGTTCAGTTTATCATTTCAAAATGTAGCAACGAAACACAGTAGGGAACATTGAAACATGATTCAATGGGCAACACGTAATTTCGAGCTGAACGTCTTTTTCTGAGAACGGCTCATTGATGACCAATAACAAATTCGCTCAACTTATTGGAAATAACGGCAGAGCGATAGAAGGAAACTTTGCTTAATCTCATATCTTAATGCACACAAAAAGACGCAAAAATCAAATCTGAATACAAGTCTTTGTGCGGCTCGAATGAAATCGATTGAATCTTTTTTTCGCTTATTTGTCACTTGCTCATCGTTCACTCCTGTAAACGATCCCTTTCTTGGTGAACTGAAATCACAGAGGTGTTCACTTTGGAAAAGCAACAGTGCAGCAATTGATGTCGATTCAAGCATAAGCATAGTATTTGCTTATGGTTCCATCGCAGTGAACCATTAAATCGAATGAATCGTTTTTATTCCAGCAGAAAAGTTTCTCAAAACTGATTCAGTTTATCTGCACGAACGATTAAAATTCAAACGACAGAGACGGAGAGTAGCACTCTCCAAATCACTGAAACCACATCAAAAGCATGATTCAACAAAATCGACGGTTTGCTCTTTTGGTGGCGCAATTATTTTCGGTTGTGGATGGAAGAAAGAGCAGAGAAGCTATCGCGCTAATGAGATGCATTTGCCAATTAAATGAATAAATCGCTTTTCATTGAATGATAACTTCGAATGTCTGTTAAACACGTACATATAGTAACTTGTCACTGGCACAAAGGGGAATCTTGAAACGAGCTAAAATCAGAACACTTACGGTGACGGTGAAAGTCCATCTACAGATACTGCAGTAGTGGAGATAACCTCTTTGGAACGTTTTTTGCGACAACCGTGGCATACGAAGACGATATCAATGAGAATCAACGAATGAATTAAAATAAAAGCAAATCTCGAAAGCACAACCAAACATTGTGCATACATCGCTAAAAAATGACTGATTCGTCTCTTTGTTTTCCAATTATGCCTATCATCGGCCTATATCAAATTTAAATATTCACTTCCAAGCACCACCAAATTGTAACTCTTAAGCTTATTATATGATAATTTATGAATCATTTAATTATTCCATAGTCTGCATGACGATCAAATTCTTGTTTGCCATTTGAACCAATTCTTCCTGTATGAGGTTTGTGCTAGTACTTGGCTGATTAAAGCTTTAGTAGAGAGCATTCAACTATTACTTAGCTATTTCTCTGCAAATGATCCGGAATATTGTTTATCTCTCAAGGCTACTGCCAGCTTTAAGCGGTGATCTACCTAAAAACAATAGTGGAGCAGCATGAGTAGTGTAAGTTGGCGAAAAGAGTGCTTGATCGGGATGCGTCCTCATCGATTAGTTGCTGTACAAATTTTCAATGTGCCTACCACCCCTTAGCCATTTTGCTTGCCGATGGGGTCACCCAAGTCAAAAGTTTGATTTGACGAACAGTAGTGAAATATCTCAAAGTGTTTTATATAGCTAACATAAGAGACGTAACTAAACCGCTCATCTCTAGTTATGCAATTGATCACACCGCCAATCACCAATACATTTCATATGCCGAAGTTCGTGTACAACAATTTTGAAGTGACTCAAAAACTCCGATTCTACGATTCCAATGGAATTCTCTCGAGAATCGCTCAACTACAAACAACTAAAGTACCACTAAAGATAGTTTATTGCAGAGAAGTATAGCTTAAGTGTACGATTTTGGAGGTCATTTGCTTTTCACACTTGCAGTCAAATTTAGGTTTATGTTTATGCGAATAGCAATTCGACGTTTCATATTTATACTGCAGCAGCGATCGCAATGTTTTACGTTGACCTTACAGAACACTCTGAAGCATTTCTGCACTCGCCAACAGTCTAAATAAAGTTCAGAACGACCTTGTTGACTATTAAACGCCATATGTCTATCCTCTAAAACTTGAGCGTATAATTAGCATGAAGCCGTGAAAAACAGCGTTGAAAATGTGAAAATGGTGATATTCTGCTAGAGTCACTTGCCCGAAACTAAATGAGGCGTCTACGTGGTTCCATTGTTAGTGAGAGCCATCTCAAGCTATATGATACACGAAATTGTAGCAAACTGCTCAAAGCTGAGACTTTCGGCTATTTGGGAGTCATCCTGCCTAAATTCGTAAACATAAGCATTTATTCATGGTCAATTTAGAGATCAAATGCACGGCGAGGGCTAAGCGTCATATTTCAGCTATATGAAATACTTTGAGAAATTCAGTAAATTCAAAAAATCGTCGAGAATAAGCGTTATCGGCCGACAAAAAATATCTCCTCCACTCGACAATACCAAAACATCGAGTTAAAAAGCTTCTATAAGTCCTCGAGAGTTTTGAATGGAGCCATTCGATCTGAAAAGTGCCCTGTAAAACCTTACCAGTGTTACTGATCCTCAGCGAAGTAAGCTTATCCAGTCGAGCTCATGCTCTTAGCAGCTCTGCTTATCACGAATTTCAATTGCTGCTCTTGAATTTAAAATTCACTGCATATTTGGAAAGCACTACTAAAAAAGTGAAAAATCCAACTGACGCGTGTTTCCTAGCAGGCGTAAAATAAGCAAAGCGATGCGATTCATCAACCCTTTCAAACATAAACGATTACTCCAGCACGCTATCAAAACTATCATTGCTCACACTCAGCTAGAGAAATCAGTTGAAAAATAGTTTGAAGACAGCCATTCTCCACCGCTTCAAGCAACCTTAAAGGAATTCCTTGATGATTCACTCGTAAGGAATTCCAGGAGGGTCGGGGACGGGGACAGTCCCCGAAGCTGGCCGCCGCTTGAAAATGGTCGGGGATGGAGATTCGGAGACGGGGACCCCGAATTCGGGGACTCCCCACACAGCATTAGATTACACGATGATTGTGACTGGACCTTTCGAATTCAGATACTTCCCTCATTCCTTATTTTTACCAAAAAACACCGATGTAACCACTGGAAAAAATTATCTCCAACGAAATTTTATTTCACCATGTAAAAACTTGCAATGTAAAGAAGAACATTAATAGGAAAGAAAACTGAACGTTATTAGACAGCATACTTTAGAGCGGTAGGAAGCAAATTATTGTTGATGTTGTGCTGCAGGAAAAATATCAAAACTTGAAGATAAAATCAAATAATTATTTCTAATGAACTTATACACATTCAATTAATGAGTGAAGCACAGCACAAAACAGCAATACGAACATGAAACAGTTCAATCTGAAGAAAGAAACCTCAATATGGAACAATAATGAAAGATAAAAATAAGGAATCAGTGCCACCGTAATTTTATACCATTCGAAAACAATTCACACTCGTGCCACTCAAAGCCAATTCAATTAGGCTTGACTAAGTTCAAGAAAACAAAACTATCACAGAAGATGAACTGATGAATCATGGAGATTAGGCAAACGTGAATTCGCTACTCGCACAAACTCTTCGCAATGTCTATCGATGCAAACTTAAGTTACCTTTGAAACGGTTCGATAAAGTTGAAAGGAGTCTCTGAAGTGCAGTTATACAATGATTGAAAGTGAAGAAAAAACATTTCAAGATTAAACACTGTAAAATACTCGAGATTAAGCAAGACAAATTATGATGAAAAGAATCGAAATTAGCGAGGTATATCATAAATCAAATTCGTAGAGTATAATGAACTGTTTTGCTCAAATCAATTATCATAGCTCAACGAACTTAGCATAAACGACGCACGGATTATCAACCAAATTTGAAAAAGTCAACTATTTGTACTTAATTATTCTATACACATCAAAAAACCACTGCCACCAAACGCATTACTGATTACCACGAAGTGAACATCGATATCTACCATTCACCTTCAACAAATCTATCATGAACTGATGTGCTCGTCGTCTACTGACAGCTTCAATTTCGCGGATGCTTTCTCCTAGTATTTGAACTGAAATTTTTAAACGATGAAAATTAAAACATTCAAAGATTTAGCCTGAAACCAAAAAGAAAAACAAATGAAATGGAACGACAAAACAAAAACAGCGATGAATTGTAATTTGTTTAGTCCAACAATTCATCGGACTGTATTTTCAGAAACCATCTGTCAAGTTCTACACGTTTTTTCGAGTGTTTTCATTCTAGAACCTCAAATCTTTCATTCAAATACACGTTTACAAAATAATCAAAAAAACTGACGAAGAGCATCACAATTGTCACGGGTATTTGATTCATTCATCCTTCGAGCAGATGCATCATTATTATCACTTGGATCATTCACATCAACGACTTCATTCCTCAGTGATTTGTTCGGTCGCGATTTCTGAGCGGGTGATTGAGAGGTTTTTGGTTCGTACGACTTGAATGTTTTGGCAGTGGACCTCTTTTTTACGTCGGATACGAAAGAATCAGAGATGAATTCATCAGTTGTCTTATCTTGATGAGGTGATGATCTCCGCTCTTTTTTATGACTATTCAAGAGAGACTGCTGAATACACGATGAATTCATGACTCTCTTTAACGGTAAACGTTTGCATAGTACAAGACGACCTGTTTGGGGATCTCTTTTGAGGAAATGCTTCGGATGTGCCTCATTAGTTGTTTTAGATGTGTTGTCACCACCAACGATTTCATTACTGTCATTGCTGTCACGTGACTCTGCTCGAGTGGATGGTAGTGGGTGCGACTGTGAAGAAGATGAGTCATCAATGTTGGATGCATCATCAAGTGTGTGTTGACTGGACTCTAGCAAGTGAGCAACTGGCAAATTTGAATCGTTATCATTCGTTTCTGACGGTAATAATTTATTCGACTCTGATAGCTGATCTCCTCCAGGCATTTTCTGGCCAGTTGTTTCGTTATTCGTTGTTGAGATGTTATCATCATCCACTAAAATTTCTTCATCCGGTAACTGTTCACGTGTTCCATCTGACGTTCCGTCAACTACTTCATCGAAATTTAAAAATCCAACAGAAATGCGTTCTGCAACTGTGTTTGAATTATCCATTTCATAGGGACTTCCCTCAGACGAAGCCACTGAAGAGGTTGACCGCACAAACAAATCGTCAACATGAGAAATTGGAGTAACTTCTTCAACCCTCGAATTATCGCTTTCTCCACCGATCTCGTAACTGCACTCCCCCATTTCTTCCTTATTCCTATCTGAACCCATTTTCTGCTTCATTCTGAAATACGTTAATGAAATCAAACTGACGAAAAAACTAATGAACATTTAATTCACTGAATGAACCATAAGTCAAACACCTTTTGTATGGTTTTTGATCCATGAAATTATGTCCTTATCTTTGCATTTCTTTGCAAACCAAGCCGGTATGTGGTTCAGAAGACGAACGCAAATGGAATCTTTTGGAAAAACCATCTCAACTTTCTCAAAGTTCAGTTGTTTGAACGGCTGTCGATTTCATTTTTTCGGGTTACTATCTGAGCTTATTTTTGATCGCTATCTATTGTCATGAAGCAGTTGACCTTTCCTTGACATCGAAGCTTAGTCTTGTTGCTTCTAACAGTATTACTTCTAATACTTTAAACACTCTAACAATAAGCTCCATACCGATCGTGTCGTAAACGTTTGTACTTTTTACAAACGCTGTGCCATGAGGGGTATGCGGTTGCAATGTTGAACTTTTTACTGTTACTGTTACTCTCATCAAACGTCGCGGCTAGTTCCATTGCTTTCTCGAAATTCTAAAATTGAAGTCCGTTTTAAATTCATTATTGGTTTTTTTCCAGAATGAAGTCAGATACTCACAATAAAGATTTATTTTTTTCAGTATTCAACTATTATATCCACCGAGAAATTGATAAACGGTGAGAAGATGAGTTCCACAGCTGCTCACCTAGATGAATTTATTGTGGGTATATGTGGTAATTACGTCTGGCAGTTTGATGAACCAACCTTTCGATAAGCATCATATGGATCTTTGCCTTCTAGAATCTCTCTTCGTGATTGTCGATCCATTTGCATAGCGATAATATCAGTTTCACTGAGCGCCTTACAATCAGGATGATGTGCTGATGATTTACCTCTGATGACGACTCCGTCTTGTACATGTATGTTTGCTATAGGACCATAACCTGTCTTGCTCTTCAGTTTATGACAATTAGTGCAACGATAATACCGACGTCGATTGCTTTTCGACTCCTTCGAAAGGACATACTGACGATAACCACCCGACTCGGGAAGTGTTACCACTGAGTTCTTGAGTTGCTTTGACAAGGTCAGATATGCACTCAAACCCTTCGGTTTGTTCTCCCTGTAACTATTGTGTTTTGTGCTCATTTTAAGTGTCCTTAAAGCCACAGAGATTCTATTTCTTTTTCGCATGCGATAATTTCAGCATATTGAAAGTGATTTAGTAGTAGTATACATCAAAATTCATCACAGTACGTCTTGTGGATGAAATTCTGGTGAAAGCATGGAATCTTAACACTCAACAATGAGAATTCGAATTAACAACGGGCACTTGCTTTCAACCCGATCTGTTCAACTACGAGCTACGACCACTTTTTGAATAGTGAACTTCAAAATCGATTTATGGAGAGTATTAAACAATACCAAATTTGGTCAAGTGATTGCTGTTCAAGTTCCTTTTTCTTCTGCATCCGTTTCTCCTGCAAGGAAAACTTTACACCTATGTCATTAAGGATATAATTTTCTCGGTTTTCGGTACCCAAATGCGAAACAGAAAACTGATAAGGTTAATAAGGTTAATGTTACGAAGAAAATAAACGTAAAAATCAATCACATTTTGCATTTTCCGCGCGGCGATTGATGGGGAACATTTTTTACGAGTAGCACCTGTCACCATTTCATTGCCGGTCATTCCATATTTATAACGACTTAGGAGATTATCGAGTTCTTCACTGCAATCGAAATATCTTTACTGATTTCATTTATGTTCGAGCAACAATTTATAGAACGCACAATACAGTGCTGACATATTCCGATTATCTTGATGAACTCAATTATGTGTCAGCAAAAAATTTATGGAAGCGAACAATACAACACTGACACATTATGATTATCTTGATGTTTCAACAGCAACATGAGGACTTACTCGGATGAACAACTCAACTGTGTCGTGTCGTCTAGATCTATTTGACTGCCCTGATATGGATCCATAACAATCTGAAAGTCATCGAGTTTATTCCACATTGAGCCGAAAAGAAAATTCACGATTGAATTAAGTCTACTGATAATACCAGTTTAATTTTTCATAAAGATTTTCTCAGTGACAACCAATGTGTAGATAACGGCAGTATGGAATCATTGATTCAGATTAGATTACATGAAATCTCCTTTCAACATTTTAAAACAATTGAGTATATTCTCAAATTTAACTAATATTCTTGTTAGCTCAAAAAAAAAAACTCCGCCATAGTGTGGCGGCTCGCTTTGCCAACGCCCCTCCCACTTGGGGTTCGCTTATGCCGAAATTGTTGAATGAAGGTTCTTGAATACAGTGAAGATTCTTTGGATACAATGCCTGAGTAGGTGTTTAACTGGCGACGGCTAACAACACACTAACAAGTTTATCATTCAACGTTCTACACAAGCGATCGTGCACACTGCAAGTGAGCGATCAGTGCTAATTCTCATAGGGTAAATTACCCGCTGGAGGTATTTTGGGGATGTCAGGAGGGTTATTCAGAGGGTCAGCAAGCTAATATTTGTTGTTCTGAAGGGCGCTATTGTCACGGTACTTTTTCACTTACAGCGCCATTGTCAGATATCGATCGTGGCAACACTCTTCTTTGCCCTATATTCTATCGTCTTTATCTCGTCTGCGCCTGAACAAAAGTCAGTCTGAAGTAGTCCTATGAATGAGACACTATCTTAGGCTTGTTGTCACTTTCAACAGTCTTCCAAGATTGCATTCGTAGGAATCATAAATTCATGTAGCAGGGAAAGGGGGGAGGCGAGGGTTGATGACGGCTTGCCAGATTATCGAAAAGGATGAGTTCCATATTATCCAAAACCGAAGTCAACGATCTTATGGCGGTATGTCGCATTGAAAAAAGACGAAAAAAATTTTGAATGTTGAACAAATCAGAGAAGTATTTATGGGGAATGAGTTTTAATAACAATACAAAACGTATCACAGAATTAATAGCGATGAACGAATATATCGATAAGTTTTATGAAGATACAGCAAATTTCAACGACACAACTCAATGAAACAACAAATCCAATTTATAAAAACCAGAGTTAACGCAACATGTTCATTATTTGTTTGTTTAAAGGAACTTTTTCGTCTCAAGAAGACCAACGAAAAAGAATAAACTCATTTGATAACAAAGAAAAATTATTATGAAAGTAGTTATGCAATAACAAATGAATAATATCAGAAATAATTAATCCTGATAAAAAATGCTGCACATTCATTCAAAACCCTTTTTCATTTCATATCACCAAATAAATATCACAAATTGAAAACACAATCAAAGTAAAGACCATTCTGTCAAGTTAATGACGGCAGCACACGCCGATTCGATATCACTGATTAGTAAAATAAGAATTTAGTGTACTTTCGGTTATCAAAACTCTTGATTTAACATAAATTTTTTAACGTAAGGCGCCTCTTTATTGCAGCTATTCGGTTAATGGAAAGAAAAAATTGAGTTCATAAAAATGATCTTTTCTATGCATTCTAAAGAATCTGAAATGAACCGAGTCACGTCACCCCAATATGGCCTGCTATTACAGATCACTTCTGCCCATCCCTGCATCCGCATCCGTATATTTAATTCTTGCGGCATTCCGTCCCGCAATTCTTCCATAAACAACACATTCTAAAAGCGAATTTCCAGCCAGTCTGTTACGACCATGCACTCCGCCTGTCACTTCGCCTGCGGCCAGCAGCCCTTTAAACGGTTTTTGCGCAAAACCATTAAACACATACGCCTGCAATCAAGTGACATAATCAGTCAATTATCACTCTCGTTACAGCCATTACTAAAGCGTAATCAATTGTTGTCTACATTCACCTTGCCGACACTATATTATTCCTGTCCTTAATGTATCAAACAAAAAAGCCAATGTTACCAATCCAGTTGAATAAAATATTCATTCAAAAATAATATTGTGTCAGAAATGACAATCTTCGTTCAATAATAAAAATAAACCATAAAAACTAACTTCTCTGTCGATTTTCAATCCACCCATTGTATAGTGAATGGCTGGAGTTACCTTCGCAACGTACAGAACCGAGTCTGGATCGAAACTCGCCGGGAAGAACACTTTATCGAACTGATCTTTCTGAACAATCGTCACATCAAAACGAAAGCGAATGTTGAAAAACGTAGATTATACGTCGCTAATAAAAATTTTCACAAAGAATTACATAGCAAATCGTCGTATGCAAGTGAAAACCAGTTGCTAACAACATCAGGATGAAACAAGCTACGAATGACAACCGAACAAATTAAAATAACTCAATTCAAAAATACAATCGAAGAATAAAAGTTATTCATTGATATGATAACTTCTGCTCACGAGGACTGAAACATGACTTCAATATTTTTCATAATCAAAATGCAAATTTAAAGATCAATGAAAACAGACAAACACCTCCACAAAAGAAGCAAAACAAACAAAATGAAACGAACTTTGTTTGGATCATCCGACTCAACATATTTGTTGTAATCTGCGAAAGTTTTCCTGAGAGTCGCCTCATCAACGTTCATATATTTCGCTAATCCGGTCACATTATCGAATTTCTGAATCAGTACTCATAGCAGTAAGAATAATAATGATAATACCAAAAAATACAACAAAATGAAAAAATATCTCATCAAAATATCACCTTAAAGAATCCCTTAACGAAAGCGTAGAATCCAAAAGCGGCACGCCCAAAATCATCAACGCTTTTATCTGTCATTATCATATAAGCGACGTGTGCACCTCCGGCTTCAGGATCCTCAGCACAATGATGCAAGATGCGATCCGTCAAATAATCACGATATCCCAACTCGTTCCCGAATCGTTCACCTTTTTCGTTCAACTAAGAATACGTTCCATTCATCAGTTTATTTTTATTATCAATACTTACTTTAGCCATTAATGAAACTTATTGCAACAGCTCAAATTTGCTGTTAACAATAAAAATAATTTTATAATCTTTTGGATGCTATCGAGCAGTATCAAAAAAAATAATGCGAATCAGTGATTAGATAAGTCTCCAATTCTGCGAAAAAAATTTAAGAATCACTGAATACAATGACAGTAAAAACCAACCAAAATAGCACCTTTACCTCTCAGCGCTTCTGCAGCTAAGAATTTTGTCGTTCCATTCGGTTCTTTTGGATCGATGAATGCAGTTGGATGAATCTTCAAAATATTACAGTTGAATTGAAGAGTACCACATTTATTACTTGTGTTATCATTAAAATAAATTGCTGTCGTGCGTTGCCTTATGATTTTAGATATCATTATCACACTGATATCAACATGGAATAGTTATAATATACCTATCAGAGTCACACTTTCAAGAAACTGCAAACAACGGTACAACTGCTCAAAAGATACCTGAACATCACTCATTCCCACCAGAGATGCCCCCATCGCACGGGCCATCTTCACACCTCTGCCAGATGCCCACGGACCATTCGTGGTTGGGAACTTAATCTTATCAGGTGCAAATTCGACCAGTAATGAACCTTGACCACTCTTATCATTGCTATAGCCACCGGTTGCCAGAATCACCGCTTTACCAGATATCTCTTCTAAATCCGAAACGAAAAGATATGACTGCATCAAATTGTATTGAAGTTTATGGATGCAATCAAAACGATGAAAACAGCAATTTTGGCACAACAAATGAAAACAGCACAAAAAATAGCTGAATTAAATTAAGAATCTCAACTAAAATTACGAATTCCAAATCAACAACAATATTTTCTATTCTATTTCATAATTCTATGGCTGATTTCCGTACAGATGAATTCAACTTGTTACTGATGCCTTACATACGACTTCATACCATAGCTGGCAAGCTGTAACCTTCACATAATTGCCTAACGGATGGAAGTAAACATCACGAATAACAAAATTATTCAAATAAAAATCATATTTGAAGAAACGACGCTCCACGAACCGATTTTATTGTTCTCTTTATGCACCCGTACGCCAGTTATAAAATCATTCCACGTTACCAGACCAACCACTTCGGTGTTCAAAAGAATCTTCACCTTCAATGTATATCTTTATTGATTCGTTCATTGGTGATTCATTTCGATGACAAAATTTTGAATTGGCATTATCAATCCGACATCTTTATACATACTGATGACACAAGCCAACAATTAATTTCAAAAGGGATATAATCGAGTAAGAATTGAACAAAAGAATACCTTTTCTGGATTCTGCTCCTTATGATGGTTCAGTTGATCACGAACTGCACTGATGATCGCATAACCAACATTTGTGGCTCGACCTTCTTTCACGGGCGTGTTTCTGAATCAAATTCAAATTCAACACCCATCACCAATCACGCGTCAATTACTACTCTCATCTACAACCGCAATCACGTGACTCAACAAAGCAAACAATTGTCATTTTCAAGTATCCAAAAGTCGAAGACGACATATCAATACGAATGACAAATCTATCAACCTGTGAACACGCTTCACGGAATGCCCTCCAGCAAGTACCACGTCTGAGAGATCTGCACCGTGAGCGGTCAAAAATTCGATTGCATCGTTCGACTGATGTACCTGAAATGAATTCACTTTTACCTTTCAAAAATGAAACTCAAAAAACGGACAGACAATTATTTACGGCGAGATATTCGTTGGATGATATGAGAAGTTCGAATAGAAGGAAACACAGATTGATCGTTCAACTTCAGTGCCTTCATCAAGACCTAATCAAACACTAACCAATTGATCGACGAGAACATGATCATTTTTGTGGGCACCTGCATTCATCGTATCCAAATAAAAGCGATCGGTTGAATCGTTGATGTGATGGATTCGCTGGGCTTCAGTATTGCATGCTGCGATACCACTTGAAGCCTTCAAAACGAACAATGTAACACACGAATAATGTTTATCATCACCTAATTCAATTTCGCTGAGAATATCTTAATTCTCCGCAAAATATAAAACAAGTGTCTCTACAAGTGCATTCGTTGATAATTCGAAATAACAAATCAGATATAATAACACTCGGTTACGAGTTATAAATGCACATACTTTCGCACTATTTCCACCAACGTTCTTCTCAGCTTCGATCAGAATCACAGAGCCACCTTCATGAACCACCTCAAGTGCAGCACTTAACCCAGCCAACCCCGCACCAACGACGATCACTGGTTCATCGGCCGATGGATACTGTAAGTTCGTACCACCTGATCCCGAGCCATTTTGGGTGCTGACTGTAGCATGAGTTACCCCACTCGAGTCTACCTATCATTCAATATTCATGTTTCTTTCAACCTTTTTAAATATGATAAATTCTTTCACTTCATTTCCATACATTTTTAAATCTTCACATCCATCATCCCAATTCTTAACTTATCCCGAGAATTAATCAAGTTGAAAATGAGAATTGGAATTAAATGAAAATTTTGGACTGTTGCTCTGAAAAATCAAAATATTTATGAAATAATACGCAAAGTGTGCCTAAAGGTGCAGAAAATGATGCTGAAATGATACATAGTGAAATGAAATGAAATTTGCAAACGTCCTGACGAGAAGATGAAAAAAGTCAAAAAAGGAAAAATTCATAATTGCAGATCAAAAAAGCATTTAGCAATTGAAAATCGACTCAATTTTATATAATATATTATGATCTCCTTTCTTCAACTGGCTAATGAGTTCAGGATAAGAGTTGTTCCATAAATAAATCAAAAAAAAAAAACCGAATGTAACGAAAATGAGTACCTTGGAGAGAGTGCCCTCGATCATTGCACAAAGAATGACAACACTGAACACTCCTTCGATCAACATTCCATTTATCACTCTAAACAAAATTGCTGATATTATTTTTGATGCACTTTCTTTATTGTCAACACTGCTATTACCGATACGACACTATTTTTCTTCGCTTTCAACGAAATAAAAATTGATAAAACATCAATAACACGTTCATTTAATCACGTTCACTAGATTAATAAAATAAGTTCAGAATGAGTTCCAATGCGTTTTTGTGAATATGCGTTCAACTCACTGCTCAATGGCTTAGCGGTTAAGCTGAACTCTAAGATCGGGATCTGAATGCGATCGATTCAGTGAAAGTAAATTCTTTTATTCACTCACGAACACGTGTTAAACACCAATAAAACCTGCACTAACATCATTCATTCAGACGAACACTAACGCAGTTAAAAAGTTAACAGTCTTCAACGTAAACACACCAAACAAATGGAACCGACCTCGGTTAAGCACTGATTCAATTACAAGTAACGTTAATATTACGGTAAGCAAAGTGCCTTGAGAACGTTGTGCGAAATGAAACATTCATTTCGTTGAAAGAACGATCAGTAAAAATGAATACTTAATGGACCATTAAATTTTGCAAAATACATATATTCAATTTAATTGTCGCATAACACGAAGTGACGGATATAATTGAAATTTACAAGCAAAAGCGATAAGATGCAAACTTCGTAGAATTACGAGTGGCCAAAAAATTTGTGGAAAAGGGCATAATGAGTGGAAACAGTTTACTTGCGTCAAGAACGGTTATTTTTATATTGAAGAGATGAGACTGAATCAATAGCACTGATCAGCTGGTGAACTATTATAATGTTAATATGACACAACGTTTGGGAAAGCATCGAAAATACTTAAACAAAGAGTAAGTTTGGAACAACGGATCAGTGAGCAATAGCATTGCAAAAATACTTCAGGCAGAACGCGAATAAATATATATGTGTTCATAATAAATATATGTGTTAACGGTTTGAAGTGCACATATACTCACTTAATTCCTCTCAAGATCGAGGAAATTAATACTACGTGACAAATTCAGTTCAAACAAAAGGAATGTTAAATCAGAAAGCAAACTTGAAATTGGCTATGATGATAACTCCACAGTTGAAATTGGAATAGATTTCAGAAAAGAATAACAAATAGAAGACTGTGATGTCTCCAGGGAAACGGTTTATGCAAATCTAAATAAACGCACTGAAAAAATCTGAGGAGAGAGCCTAGAAGTAGTAGGCAGTGAGTAAAAGACGATAACAGACTAGAATCGTTTTGTGTGATATATTTATGTGATGACTTTACGGAATTCGCAGTTCAAAACCAGTTTTGACTGGAGAATCGAAGTTGAATGTATTTACACGAAAACGAAAACACGTTTGGAGACAATCAAAAATCGATTATTTCAAAATTCACAATTCATTTTGATATTCATTGAAAAATTGCGTCATAATGATTGATACAATTGGCATCATTCTTTAGCTGAATGTATTTATTAATCTTTGCATCTATTCTACTTGAAATACACACTCGAAAAGCGAAGTGATGAACGAACACTTCTAGAAATGTCATTTCTCGAGTTCCACTACACGATATTCATGTTGGTTGCACATTCAAGCGATCAAGATATTATTTGGCCACCTTTAATATCTTCAAAAAATTGTTTTTGGATAAATTCATTTGACGAACTTGTTTTGTGAACTGGGGTAACGAGTTGTTGATAATTTATTTGATGTCAGAAAAACGTTCAACTCATAGCAACTGTTAATTTATTGGTGTATTAATTGCCCGAGAAAAAAAGTAATTTCAGAAATAATTTCATTAAAAAATTATTTGAAAACCCCATTCTCAAACACATCAAATAATGGCATTTTCATAGTTTCGGTCTGCCTCAGAGTTATTTGCGTAACTATGGCTGACAATAAATCTTCTGATAAAATTTTATCGCATCCGATGAATGTTTGGTGATTTATTCGTTACGAAAGAGAGACTGTGCATTGTTAAAGAGCATGTCATGACGTACCCAACTGAGATAATAATCCTTTATGATATTTATAATCGCGGCGGTTGTTATGAGTCGCTGGCCTTCAGTGTCAGTCTCAAACCCGAAGAAAAATGAGAAAAGCTTTGCTGATTAATGGATGATGAAACCAAAAAGTACATTCAGAGTTCTCGATGAGAGATTTATTTGTCTGCTGCGACGATGCCTTTGGGAGTAGCCAATAGGGAAAGATGGCAATTAGTCATTTGACTCATCAGTGATCAATTATGATAAAATCAAGTGCAGATATTTTTGCTTAGTAACGATGATGGATTACTTCTCATATCATAGAACAGAGTGTTGTTCAGTTTTAGCTTCATTTTAATAGTCTGAATGAAAATGATGTTTTGAGGAGAGAGAAATGTTTTGTGATTGATTGGCATCGCTGAGAAGGAGTTAGTCTTGTGACGTGATCGCAAGCTGTTCATAGCAGTGGTGATAATAATGAGAATAAGACAACGAGGATATTAATGCTATGAGTATGTTGGTGCCCCACCTCACGCTATCACGAATCAATAGAATCGCATGAGCTAACACAATGCGCGTGTAGATTTCGCTATCAGAGAGCAATGAAAAATTAACTCACGATCAGACAAAAAAACTCTCAGATTCTCTACAGTCATCATAAATTCTCTACAGAATTATGAATAACTCTCGAACTAACGAAAGAAACCTTTGCACGGAGTGGAACTCTTGCTGCGTTCATTCAAAATTTTTGTGTTTACGTATGGCGTAGTTTCTAAAGCTGATTGCATTTGTGAGTGCAGTCATAGGTACAATATTGTTATAACAGACATACGCGGAGGTGATTTGGAGACTTTCTCCGAGAAATATAATATAACGGATAAATGTTTTTGCAATTCTTATCTGCTTCATTTCGCCATTGCACTCAGTCGACTGCAACTGCCCCGTGTAATAAGACACTACGCATGAGTCACCAATGAATACGTCAAGAAATGCCGCACACATCCTCGTAAGAATGCAAAATGCTTTCGAGAACAACAAAAGAAGTTTCCTATTGATAGCGATGAACCTCAATCACCTCAACTACGCATCACTCTTCTCCATATGCAAAAACAAGCAACGATACGATACTCTCCAGCACGAGATGACATATGCTACCGCAACATCGCACACGCGTACAAATCGATCATGCAAACTTATCGTTATCATATCTAATTGATTCGATCATATTTTCCAGAACTTTTGAATATATGGAAACGTAACATAAAACTACAATCAATTTTTAGCGGCATTTTTTAAAACGACTCATTCTCAATTAAATTCGGGATTTTTCATTACTGAAACGAATTTGCAAAGAATATTATAACGATTGGCATATGTGGAGCTTATTTGACAGCTGGAGGCTAAAATGATACTGTGAAAGTAACCGCTTACATGACAGAAAGTTTGTGTGAAATAGATTCTGATGATTGTTATCACATATTCATCACACCTCTTTATTGAAATCAGTTTGGAGTTCATATTCAACACTTCAAAGAATACGCACTAGATTTATTAAAGGTATGCATTTTGAAAATATAATCTTCACACGAGTAAAAATAACGGTACAGATGAAGGGTCGGCAAAACAATAAATGCCCATCAATTTCAACAAAACGAGCCCTTTCCGGATAGCGCGAACTCGATAAGACTCTGTTCTATCCCGTTCACGAAACACATTCAGCGCATTACCAGTTAACCAGCCAATTCGCAAAATCAACCCAGCTCCTACGTTGAAAAGTTTGCCGACCGCGTATAGTAAAGCGATTGTAATCGAATAAGTTACTAGCACAAGTTCATTTACAATGAGAAGTGATAAGAAGAATCATAGATAAACATCAAAAATGCACAGAATAAAATTTTGAACATGTAAAGTAATCGTATCATCATTTGTATTATGATTCATGAAAAATTTTAAAGATTACAGTGGAAACAGTCGAATGAAACGAATAAAAACCAGAGAACAATGTCCAGTGCCACAGATCATTCAATATCAAAATTATACATTATATTATATCTTAATTACAAGTTATTTTCAGATCCAAGTAAACAATTATCAATATTAGCAAGAGCATAATGCAAGGAAAACATTATCAAATTACATGAACGAGATGTAGGGGTAATGACATAATGGAGACATCCAATTATTTTTAATGCATTAATCAATCAGATCAATGCAAACTCCTCCAAATTAAGAACGCAAAAAAAGACCGACTTCAGTCGAATCATCGAATGTCTAATTTTCCTTTATCAAAGCAGTTTCACTGCGAGCGGACGCCCTTCAAAATGATTCACTCGTCAAAAGTGTGTCACAATTTTCCTTACATTAGCAGAAACAGATTCAAGAAAAATGAAATATTTCGAAGTTTATCGGTGCTATCGTTTCAATATACACAATGTTCTCTACAACAACAACAATAATAATCTGATTTCTATAGAGTACAATTAAACAATATTTGACAATAGTGAATTAAAATCATAATCAGCAACAATTAATAAAAAACAAAATATGTATAGAATCATCCAATTGTAATATTCATCCAAAAATGCATTCAGAAATAAGTCAATGAATACAGCCACTTGCAACACCTTCCATTCAATGTACTGATGACCGTTACATATTGCTTTTTATAAAATATCTATTTACCCGATATTCCACACGCCACATCGAATCACAAACACAAATACCCTTATTAGCACACACCTTCGCATTTTACCACTTCCATTCATTTTTGGTTGTATGTACCGCTTAGTACTCCATCATTTCGACCCATGTAGTGCCGTTATATTTATATCCATTATATTTGAATTTATATCAGTTCTATTTATATGATTTAAATTGATAGATATTCGAACAATAACCCGGAATAATAAGTAATAACCGTTTGAAGAGAGAATATTTTATAACTGCTTAAGAAGGAATAAGGAATAAGTATGAATAGCGTAATAACTGTTTCATCAGTCAACTTCTATCACAACGATTCACTTTCACGAATATTATTGTTCACCGACGCAGACGAGGATGACGATGATAGAGTTTCGTCATTCTTATTCGACACACATTCGTATGTGAACGAATCATCACATCCCTGAATTTTGAGATTTTATTTTAGAATCAGTTAGTTGATAGCAAACGAACTGATTGTAAGTTCATGTAACTGGAACAATTCACACTTAAGTTTACGTAAGAAATTACTTTCCTGACAGCTCAAGTTTACCTAATAAGGAAATACTTACTACCAAGTTTCAGCATTTCAAAAGTCGTCAAACGAAACAACATGACAAGCATTTGTGAGGGATGACTAAATCTCGAACACAGCAACAATTATAAAAATGCTAATACTGATAACGACACAAGCAGAAACTTTTAAACAAATGATAATAATTCAATACCTTATTAACTGTTTGTTTCGGTGTTGGTGGGGAATGCGATTGTGAAGTAATCTCTTCGTCACCAACATTCGAAATGGATTCATCTGAATCCATCGGTGATACTAGTGGTGTCAACCGCTGAGCATTACTATCGACGATGCTTCGATATGGAGGCTGTGGTGCCGAGAAGGAGGTTTGTGCCATCGATACAATGCCATTCATACGACTGTCTGCTGTTGGGAACGATGTTGACGAGGATCTGAAATAATTCCTTCAGTTCACTCCATCAAGTAATTACCATCATGCAACTGCACTCTCACTTCGATTGCACAATCTCACTTCTGAATACCATTGCAAAATTATTCAATAAAGATTATTTTTTGAAGTAAACGGATGACAAAAATAAGATGTGAATAAAGAATTCATTTTGTTTTATTGGAGTGATGATCTTAATTGATTTAATGTGATACTTACAAAAGTGAAGCGTCAGGTGAGGGCAAAGCGCTCAAGTATGACAAGCGTTCGTTGGCCAGTGGAGAGGATGAACCTCCATTTGACCATTGTTGCGATGATATACATGCCCGTTTCGGGGCTGAGCCATTTACTCTGTAATTGTTGAATTATATTCAATCAACGAACTGAAAAATGAATTTTTAACAACTATTCATTAGCGCTCAATAATTAAATATTACAATTTTGAAAAATTGACGTTCAATGTAAAACCCAGAGTTATTCATTTCCACACGGTTAACTGAACCCAAAACTATTTTTTAAAATGGAATTTGCGAAAACGAATAATAACCCTGATGTTGAGGATTCTCCATCACTATCCACTCCTCCAGCTGTCGCATTCGTATATCGTCGTTTTGTGATCTGTCTTACAGCTATTGGACTTAAACTCCTGAATTATGAACAAATTTCATTTGATTTGCTGAAGAAAATGTGACATACGAACAGAATAGTCTGAGACTGAATCATAAAATAAAACGATCAACAAGAGTAGGTCAAGAACCTCATAATACGACGCGTAGGACTTGGTGTGGGACTTGGACTAGGTGAATACGTTATATTATTGCGAACGATTTGTTGTGTCGATGGAGAATAACACTGCTGTAATTTTAAACGTTGTATTCGTAATAAAAACATTAAAAAAGAAAGAAATCATGACAACGATGTCAAGAAGGGCATATCCAAGGGAGGATATTAATTCGCTGACACGTGACAAATATGACCATAAAAACTCCAGCAATCGCTGTTTCAGCTGAATGCGTTGTCAGCAACGACGAATCGTATGCATCAAATCATTAATATAATGTAACTAAACTTGTTTAAAACGGAATGCCGAACGAAAATAAGGAATATGGCAATGGTGAGGTGATGCACAGAATAGTAATGATGCTTGAAATAAAGCGATAATAAAATGAAATAACCTTTTGTATGTCAACAACACGCGTTGGTGACGGTGAGCAGCTATGCGGCAAGAACGCATTCGTGAGTATTGAGATTGGTTCAGATAACGAATGCGTCCTCTTACGTTGTTTTTCGGCTATACAAAACTCCTCAAATCCCAGCGATACCTTGAATAATTTGTTGAATTTATCAATAACATAGACAATAGTAAGAAACAATTAAAAATACAACTTCAAATAAATAAACATATCTTTTATTTGGTACATTTTCCTTACTGCTGTATCACTAGCATTGCTACATTACTGCACTAAATACACTGTCACAAATAAGATCACTTCACGCAAGGTTGTCCGCTCTTCAACGAGCAAAACGAATGAAAAACAAAAAATAGATTAAGCAAAAATTTATTAGCAAACAGGACTATTTCAATTCATCAATTGAAGAAAAGAACAAAATACCTGTTGTGCGGTCTTAATAAGCTTCTCATGTGCCGCTTCACTTTCAATCGAACAGTTACTCTCACGACGAATATTTGCAACACGACATCGAGGAGGCATAGCAACCCGTAAGATTGGTGAACAACGACCTGACGTTGAGGGTGACGATCGACCCTTCAACACGAACGCTCATTCAAAAGAATTATTTTTTAAATGAACACTTGATTATTTTACAACATCAAGTATAATCCATAGGTATCCAATGGGAACATTTTTTTCATAGCTGGCTGAATGCATTCTAGATTTCTCCATATGCACATTCATCCATCTGTTATTCAGTGAAACAATCATCCACCCCTTTTTGCATCGCAATCATCCGACGATCATCAAAAGTGATATTTCTCTAAGTGCATATACTAACCGCAAAAAGCTCTCAGACTAACGATAATCATAAAAAGCATATCAAAAACGAAATCAACGAACCGAGTTTGGTATGGCACTGTTCAGTGAGAATTTACGGCCCAACAATTCGTGCGATATTGGTAGCGTATGCTCTATATGATGTCTCCACAGCACGCCTTCATTACCGTTCCGCAATCTTTCATTTATACTGCTATTGTTATTACCAAAACTAAATGACACATACTGTATGAAACATACATGTTAAAAATTGAGTTAACAATGGGCCCATCCATTCATCAGCTATTATTTCATTTCATCAATACCGTATCCGCAAGCAAGTGAACTTGTTTCATATGAGAACCATGACGCTCACTCCACTCTCAATGTAACCCCGAATAATTCAGAAATTGCTTAATTTTATCTGAAACGCTGATATAATACGTCAACTGAAGTACTAAACAATAAGGACGTTGGTGATATGAAAAGAACAACGATAAAAACAATGATTGAAGCAGATGCCTCGAATTCATAACATCATTCGAACTGCTGTTGCTGTCATCTTCGACAGTATCTTCATTAACATTGTCCGCTTCATCATCACTACTATCACCTTTCTTCGCATTGTGATTCACTCTCATTTTAATCAAACTATCAGTCGAGTTGCTATTTGTATTATCAGAACTGTTCGGTCGTGGATGATTCGATAACGACAAAGGCGACTGTTGCTGTTGTTGGACAGATGAGGACGGATGTGTTGTTAATAATTTCGATTGTGAATTCGACGTTGACGTATTCAACTGATTCAGTGATGAACATCTGTAAAGTTCAGAGTAGCAATCTAATTTCCTGATTCATTCGACGAAATTCTTCTATATTTTCCGTCATCTGTGGGTGGAATGAACTTCTGCATGTTCTTCTCATGAAATAGATGAAACTGAGTGCTTAAAGTGAGGACTTCTCTTATGATATCGAAAGTCATAGAATCGACTTAAAAAAGAATGCTCGCAACGATACTGTAACTGCTGGTGACTAATATAACATCATCACTATTTTTGCCTTACTTTTTGACATTGTAAAAAAGCTGTGAAGTTTTATCATTACATTTCTGATAACGGAAAATTAAAATATAAAAATAAAAAGGTACGATGAATGTGGTGAGAGAGAAGAAGCATCTAATTCAGTTTCACTGATATTTGATGAGAACGGTGAAGAACTTTGCCCTGAATACGGTGAACGTGCTCGTGACTTTATAGTGGCATTCGCTTCAAATGGTCGATCTAAATACGAAACAATCACTATTGAATCAGCGGTAAATTTCCATTGGCATCGAAAAAAAAAGAAAAAGAATCGAACGAAAGAGAAAGAATACACAGTGCGGAAAGCAATAAAAAAGATGAAGCTTCAAAGTGAAGCACATTATAAATAATATCAACATGACTGTAATTATGTTATGCTACAATCGTACACAACAATTATATAACTGATATTTGCGTTTCAAAAAAGTTGCTCTGATGACTTTTCGTGATAAACTCTATTATCAGATAAGCCGTGAAATAACCAATTAATTGCAAACGCAAAATGAAGTATTCACCTGTAGTACTGAGTTGATTGCCACTCATTATCAACAAGTGTTTCGAGCAAATAATGCTCTAGCACGTAAAAGTTTGTATTTGAGAAATATAATCAGCTGACTGCAATTGACAACGTAACACAAACAGAATTGAAACATTTGCGTATTGATTAGATCGCAATTCTATCACATAACCTTATTGTTACCACGATAGTTCTATGGTTTAACATACACAGAAAAACTGAAAACGTAAAACTAAGCTAAAGCCTAGCCACAGTTACACCAGCCAACTGGACGAAAAGTCATATTTATTGTTAGCGAGATGGAGTAAACGGGTTGAAAACGATCGATCCATACGGATTACGCATTCCACACTCAGCAAACCATTGCTTGTTAACATTTCAAAACGAATTAATTCGTTGATAATACGGAAATGAACACAAACAATACAAATACATTCGTAAAACAATTTGCGCAAGTGAATAACAACTCAACGATCATCAGTTTATCGCTATTCACATAATGGCAAAATAACGATGAACGATAACAGCGAGAGAGTCAGATGTTGTTGAGACTTATGACAATTTGTGAGTATTGTGCATTCAAATTGAAATGGAGAGCAATGCGAACCACTCACGAATATTGACTATGAGAAAGAGCACTTCTCAGACGTTCCTTATTTTATGCATTTACATCTGCCTAGGAGGAGCTTAAAGCTGAGCTTGGTCTAACTTTAGGCGCAGACTTAATCAAGCGCAAAACCTTCCAAAACTCCTTCTGATGCATCGAGAAGTGCTGCCGATGGACACTTACTTAAACGACTCATCAGCTTTCCTCTTATAACCAACCCATCTTGAGGGCTTTTCTACATCTGCATTAACTAAAATGTTACCGTTAACTCGAGTCATTGTGAGTATAAGGTGAATGAAATGCCCATAAGAGTGATATTGGGAAAGTATAAGTAATATTTAAGTTAGATTTTTTAGATATTTAAAGTCAGATTTACTTAAAGCCTACTTAAACTTTATCTCAGTAGAGGTAAGGAAATCGAGAAGTAAATTATAAGTACTTTTCAAAAAAAAACTTAGAGCGAGGAGAAGTAAAAGCAAAGTATATTTTACAGCAGATCCAATTTCTGAAAGTAGTCAACATGTGCAATTTTTTGATCGGCATCATGTTGATTAATTGCCATATTGCAATCACTCTCGAGTCGTTGCTAGATATCGTGCAGATTGCTTATCGTTTCTTCTAAATCCTCCATGAAAACACTTAACAGTGAGTCTCTAGTTGCAACGACCAAAAAACTTTGACATGGTAAACTCACTGTATAGATAAACTATACTTCAGTAAACCGATCACATTAAAGCAATTTTCGGGATTGAAGAGAGCAAATTCCAAGAGAACGGGTCGAAGCAAAGTAAACAAAAGTATACTTCGAAATTTATCGGCAATTTGACAATACTAGATTTAGGCGGATGGTCACCGTATTTCGGTGTTATTGACCAAAAGTGATTGTCGGTTGCCTTCAGTCGAATGTCACGTTTGCCTTCTAAGTGGCTACAGATAGGTTGTTCTGTCGGTGGCCAATGATGCAGTTTCTAACTCTGCAGCGATCACACTAACAGCGAATAGGTTCTTTTAGACATATTTGATCTCTTCAACGAGAAAGTGGTGATGAAAACCAAATCCGTTGACTCGAAACCAAACCAACAACAAAAAATATCGCCGTAGCACAGCTCAGGAATTGTTCACAACGTTACGATTGACTTGATGGGGTAGATAAAGTATTTTCGAAAACGATACCCATTTACCAAAGAATCATTTCTTGAATGCATTGTTTGACGCGTTCAGTGAGTAAATAATCGTTTGTCTATGTCGCCTAGAACGTAATCGTTTTGTTCAATTTAATACATACGCCGCAAATCATATAGATCCCAATAACGTTATGCGCTGTGGAATGATTGAAAATCATAAATCATCATTTGAAGAACATTATGAAAAGTGATGTAGTACAAAGATATAATATTTCACAACTGAAAATATTGCTTGGCTTTACGAACTAATTCGCGATATCTGTCCATTATTTTGAGCACATCAATTTTGAAATCTGCTTCTTGGTATCTGTCGATAGCCTCAATTTCACGGAAACACTTTGTCAATGAGTGGGCTGAAATTTTTAAGTGACATAAAAATATTTTAAGGGAGATAGCAAGCAAGCATTAAGTGTCGTAATCTATTGATTACTTGCTTGTGAAGGTTTCAGAAAGTTGACTGACCCTCAAAAGCAAAATGTTCAAAATGGCACTTTCATAAAGCTAATTGGTATTCATAACGAAATTCTGCAGCTTTGTTTCCGAATAATGATTTCAAGAACAATCGAAACAGCTGACCAATAGCATCACAATGCTGATCACCGATTCTTTTGCTTTCGGAGCATATGTGCAGACAGAGCTGCCAGCTGAGTTACTAACAATAACGATTCTGTCTTCGGTTTTTACTTCTGCTCGAGGGTTTTGCAATATATTGCAAGAATTAGATGTGCTGCTGATCGCTCTCGTTCTTACAACGGAAGTGGATTCTCTGGATAGGGCATTTGGTATGAACAACCCGTGTTGTTCAATCAGCGGAGGTTTATTAGTGCATTATAAAACCCTGAGTTGGTTCATCGGTGATTGTTTACACAAGACAATACGACCTGTTCGAGGATCTCTCTTCACAAAATGTTAGGGGAATATTTTCTTGTGGAGACATTTTATTGAGTTCCTTCGATTTATCGTTACCCGTACTGAGTTAATTATCATCACTATTATCGTATGACTCAGATGGAGTGGGAGGTAATAACTGCGAATGTGGAAACCATTCATCAAGATTAGCTTCGTCATAGGTGACTTTTGATTGGATTGTAGCATTTGGGCAGTTCGTGACTCCGATTGATTATCATTTCTGACATTCTCAGTGAAGTTCACTTGTTGAATCGGTTATAACTGTGCCACTTCATCTATTCTATGGGAAGTCTGATTGCATATTTCATCAGTTGGCGGTGTTCCGACGACTGCTTCGTTAACATTTGATGAAGCTTCCTCGGGATTGGAGGATCCTCCCGCATCATCTTCTAAAATTCTGCTCGCACCATCCGTTTCCAGTTCCTCTAAGCTACTCTCTGATAAATTCAATGAAGACGCTTTCAACGCGGACGTTGGCTGTAGAACGGAATTATCAAAATCTGAACTAATCTCTTTCATTTCCGTATCACTAATTCCATGGTCTTTTTCAGTGCTACATTCACCCTCTTTGTTCTCACTTCCATCATATCCCGACGTTATTTCGGCTCTGAAAATATTTTAAAAACATTAAATTGTTGATAACTGAGACACCAATTCATCACTGCACACAAAGTCACAGTTCCACCAAATGCTTGTCTCCATACTGCAACATTTATGTTCTTTGCATAATGAAACTAGACTGCAAAATGACTGCCAACTGAACGCAACTCTCGAAAATAGCTACAAACGAACGAAAAATGAATCTTGAAATTTTTCATAGCCTTAATTTAACACACAGTTAGATATAACATCAGCAAAAAACTCATCGAGTAATTCTGATCTACCTTTCTTCTCTTTGCAATGTCACTGTACCACTTTTCATTGAACAGTTCGAGCTGGATGATGGAGTCGAATCACATTTCTTGCCTTCATTCTGATGATGGTAATATGCACTCTTCACTCTGTTCCAGTCAGGAAGATATCTTTGCGCATCAGCATTTACGCATCTTTTGTATGCCTGCAAGCGATTAAATCTCAACGAGTATTCCCACCGTGCAATGAGAACATTACCTCCTCGAAAGCAGTTCGCGGTTTCTGCAAGCCCTGTCGAACGCGCAATCGACCCTCGCGGTCTTCGGCCACCGCTATTGCCTCCTCTAATTTGACTGGCTCGCAGCGTTCATCATGCAGTGGATGTGCGCTACCGACAATCTTTCCATGTTTGACACGAACCACCGGTAACTCCAGAAGATTCCTTCCGCTCCATTGCAAATTGAAACATGTCTGGCACATGTATTGCTCCAAACTCCTTTCTTCATTGGTGTGTCTCTTTCGATACTGACGCACATATCCACTCCCTTCTTTGATATTCAAAATTGTTCGCTGCAGTTTTCTTGAAAGCGTGAAATTCTCCTCACCGATCTCGTTTATCTAAAAGTTGGAAGGCGCAAGTGTTGTGAGGATGCTTTGAGGTATGTTTGGAGCAGTTTCGCTTTTCTCTGATCTTTACACAACGCAATTTAGTGTTGAACTACTTCCGAAACAATTTGAATCTTATAAAAGCAACTTACCTCATCAGATGCACTCGTCGACACCGCTTCATATGATGCTCCGTCCACGCTCCGTTGTATTTCAGATACCTCCTTCATCACGTTTACTAATTCATCACCATAACCAGCTACTACTCTTTCCAATACTTCACTGCAATGCATTTTTCAGAAGTTAGCAGGGAAATTCAAAATAATCAAGAAATTATTGTCTTTCCCAAGCCATACACTGCTTTTTTAGATGGCGGTCATATAAACCAAACAAAAGAACAATAACAATGGCAACGATCATAATAGCTATACTAATCGCAACATTAAAACAGGTAGTATCATTAATAAGAATAATGTAAAAATGGAATTGCGAGTTGATGCTGTTCGTAACGAGCGAATCTCACAATAGTCGATAAGCAGTTACCTCTGTTTTCTTTTATCGTCGCTCATTACTCACCATATCTGTAATACTAATACATTATCTGTCACAATGATGACTCATGCAAATGAACAATGTTATTCGTTGAAAAAACTTCGACTGATATCTTTCACATGCCTTAAGAACAAATTAAGCAAACGCGATATAAATAACTCCTTGAGAATTATTTACAATGTATTGAGCGAATCATAAACGCCGATATTAACAGTCAAAAGAATCACCTTCAGTGAAACTTTATTTCATATCACCACAGTGAAGCACAACGTTAGCAGGAGAAAACTGAACATAATTGGAGAGAATATTTTGCAGCGGTAAATAGCAAATCATTACTAATGCTTTGCCGCAGAGAAAAAGGATAAAGGAAATTGAAAATAAAATCAAATAAACACTTCTGATGAATTTTAGTACACTCAGTTAATGAATGAAGCATAAGAATATAAATAAAATAACAATAAGAAACTGTTCGGTATGAAGAAAACGAACCACTAGAAGAACATCAATACGGAAGAGTAATAAACGAAACAATAAGAAAAATACATCATAAGATTTCTACAAAGTTGGAAGACAATTTACACTCGAGCCATTCTCAGTCGATTTTATAACTATAGTTTAGTTTGGCCACATTTACGAGAACAAAGACTATCCAAGAAAACGAATCGCTGGATTATGTAAATTATGCAAATGTAAATTCACCATTCGCAAAAATTCTTTTCAATACCCATTGATTAACTTCGAAATTACCTTTATAAAGGTTTGAGGAATTAGAAGAGAGTTACTGTAATGTAGTTATAGAATAAATGAAAATGAGAAGGACACTGTATCTGAAGATCGGAATAATTGAAGGGAAGTAAGATGGACTATGATGAACAGTATCGAGGTATGTTACAAGTGTATGAATGAATAGAATTTGCAGTGCACGATGAAGTGTTGTGCTCAAATCAATCATTCAGCTCAACGAAAGTGTAGTACGCTATCAAGCAACAGAATAGTCACTGAAATCTTAAAAATCAAATATTCATATTCAATTATTTTATAAATGATTAAAAATCGTTGCCACAGGATGCACTACTGACTCCTCTGCACTAAGC